>JAZDUH010000049.1:12402500-12572500 GCA_036419115.1 Scarus forsteni | reverse complement strand
TTGCAGGAAATAGTTTAATTTATCTTTCTAATTAATATTTATTTTTTATATAAATAAGAAGACCTTGTATTGTATGATGGGCTTGAATTCAACGACAGATTGTCAGAAAAAGCTGCAGTGAAAAAACTTGAAAATTATCAATGAGGTAGTTGGGGACATGTAGTACAAGAATCTGTTAGAGTTTGCAGAAAACAATTTTATTTGTCTTTTTAATTAATATTTATTTTTTATATATATATATATCAGTGGCGATTGCTCTAAGACTGCAAGGGAAGCTCAGCTTCCCCTGAAATGTCCCCCAAAAAAGTGGTGATATGTTCTGCTGTGTGTACATTTCATTGACTAAATATGCGCTAGAATACCTTCATCTTTTGTTCAGAATCAGCTACTTATCACAGGTAACTGGAGCGACTTCCTTCTCATTCATCCCCGCAGCGTCCCAGCGCTTCAACACAGCCGGACGCTGAGCGTCTTCAGACTTCAGCGCTTAAATATAGAGTGGGTTGTTCCATTGTGGAAACTGGACGGTCATTGGATAAACGCTGAGCTTTGTCCCGCCCATCGGACGCTCAGCGTCTCTGGGGGTCTATGAGGCAGTGGGCTGGCCTGGACGCTCAGCTTCTGCATGATGATTGGATGATCTGTCTGAGGCCGAATCCTTTTTTGATTGACAGTGAAATGAGCCAATCAGCGATCTTGAAGGCTCACCCTTCACTGGGGTATCTTCTAAGTTTTACATTCAGTTGTTCCGGACTGATTCGGAGGATTTATCGGTCACCAGCGACTTTATCTTTCTTAAAAACGACTAGCGTTGTATTTGAAGATTCTCTCCTGCCGCCTTTTCTTTTCACCAACGAGCAGCTGTAGCTGGGGAGCTTCTCTCCCTCTCACTCACACTCACAGCCTGTCAAACAGTAGTCTCACGTAGCTGCTCCAGCTGCTAGCAAGCTGCACGTCATGGCAGATAGTATGAATGTTGTAGACCAGATTTTGGCGAGGCCATTTGATAGTCTTCCTTACGAAGAGAAAATTAGAGTCAAACAGCAGGGCAGATCAACTCCTAAGACTGATTTAGTGTAAAAGGTGGGGAAAAGTAATCAGGTCTTTTCAGCATTCCTGGTATGACAAGGTGAGCTGGCTCACTGGAAGTGCTGTCACAAATAAAAGGTGTTGTCTGGTCAAAAGTGGGTTTTGGGGAATAAAATCCCAGGAAAAGACACCTAGTTGGTACAACAGGGTCACAGATCATTTACATAAATAAATAAATTTATGATGTAGGCCAGAAAAAAAAAAGAGCTTCCCCTCCCTGACTGACCAGCAGCCGCCACTGATAGAAGTAGACCTTGTTTTGTATGCTGGGCATTACTTCAACCTCAGATTTTAAATAAAAGCTGCACTGAAAAAACTTGAAAATGACCACAGAGGTAGTTCGGGACATGTAGAAAAAATGTGGTGGAGTTTGTAGAAAACAATTTGATTTCCCTTTTCATTAATAATATTTTTTTTTTATATGGAAGTAGACCTTGTATTGTATGCTGGGCTTGACTTCAATTTCAGATTGTCAGAAAAAGCTGCACTGAAAACACTTGAAATCACCACAGAGGTGGTTGGAGTCATGTAAAAAAAGAATCTGTTAGAGTTTGCAGAAAATGATATAATTTATCTTTTTAATTAATATTTATTTTTTATATAGCAGTAGACCTTGTATTGTATCATGGGCTTGAATTCAACCTCAGATTGCCAGAAAAAGCTGCTGCAGTGAAAAAACTTGAAAATTACCACAGAGGTAGTTGGGGACATTTAGAAAAAAATGTGGTGGAGTTTGTGGAAAACAATTTGATTTCCATTTTTAATTAATATTTATTTTTATATATATATGGAATCAGACCTTGTATTGTATGATGGGCTTGACTTCAACCTCAGATTGTCAGAAAAAGCTGCAGGTAAAAAACTTGAAAATCACCACAGGTGTAGCTGTGGTCATGTAGAATAAGAATCTGGTGGAGTTTGTAGAAATCAATTTGACTTCCCTTTTTGACTAATATTTTATATGGAAGCAGTCTTGTATTGTATGATGGGCTTGAATTCAACGACAGATTGTCAGAAAAAGCTGCACTGAAAAAACTTTAAAATAACCACAGAGGTAGCTGAGGACATGTAGAACAAGAATCTGGTGGAGTTTGGAGAAAACAATTTGGTTTCCATTTTCAATTAATATTTTAAATTTCATATGGAACCGGCCTTGTATTGTATGCTGGGCCTGACCTCAACCTCAGATTGTCAGAAAAAGCTGCACTGAAAAAACTTAAAAATTACCACAGAGATAGTTGGGGACATGTAGTACAAGAATCTGTTAGAGTTTGCAGAAAACAATTTGATCCCCATTTTTAATTAATTTTTATTTCTTTCTATATATAGAAGTAGACTTTGTATTGTATGATGGGCTTGAATTCAATTTCAGATTGTCAGAAAAAGCTGCAGTGAAAAAACTTGAAAATCACCACAGTGGCAGTTGTGGTCATGTAGAAAGAAATGTGGTGGAGTTTGTAGAAAACAATTTGATTTCCCTTTTTAATTAATATTTTATTTTTTATATAGAAGTAGGCCTTGTATTGTATGCTGGGCTTGAATTCAACCTCAGATTGTCAGAAAAAGCTGCAGTGAAAAAACTTGAAAATGACCACAGAGGTAGTTGGGGACATGTAGAAAAAAAATGTGGTGGAGTTTGTAGAAATCGATTTGATTTCCCTTTTTAATTAATATTTATTTATATATATATATAGAAGTAGACCTTGTGTTGTATGATGGGCTTGAATTCAACGACAGATTGTCAGAAAAAGCTGCACTGAAAAAACTTGAAAATTACCACACAGGTAGTTGGGGAAATGTAGAATAAGAATCTGGTAAAGTTGGCAGAAAACAATTTGATTCCCATTTTTTTTTTTTTTTGTAACTCACTTTTTATTGTTTTGAACAACCACAATACAGAACACAAACAGTAAGAGAGAAGAAAATGAGAATAAAGTATGTTAAACAAAAATAAAAAAAATAATAAATACAATATTATTTAAAAAAAAAAAAAAATCCAGTAATTCAATACAAGCATTTACAGGGTAGGTATCATCAGTGTCTAGCCCATCTCATCCATCCACACCTTGGCAATGGCATCCACGATCACTTCATCACAACCTCTTGATCATTCACATACAATTCATATATATACACATATACACACATATACATACCTAGCGTAGACACACATGAACATATACCTAGATATACAAACACATATACGTAATAACATCTACATTCCTTCAGCCACTGAGCACCATGCTCATAAAAGGACCCCATACTTTCGAAAATACCTCTTGTCTATTGTTCAGTTTAAAGCTTAATTGCTCATAACTAGCTATTTTGATTATTTCTGTCAGCCACTCATTAAATGGGATGACAGTTTTTGTTTTCCAATGCCTCAGGATGATCCTGCAGCATATGATAAGGGCCAGTCTACACCACATAATCTGTTGGGTTGATAAATCCACCCCCTCTGTGATTATACCCAGTATACAAAGTGCAGGGCTCTGAACCAGATTTGTTCTGAATATTTTATTAAGAAGTAGAATTATGTTTTTCCATAAATTGTGTGTCCTCTGGCATTCATATAACATATGTATAAGTGTACCTATATTATTTCCACATCTCCAACACATATTAGATTCCCTCAGTTTTAGTTTTGCCATCTTAGAGGGGGTCCAATAGCTTCTGTGAATGACCTTGTATGTAATCAATCTAGTTTGTACCTCACGTGATGTCTTATACCAGGGGCACGCAACTTCCTTCCAAACATCTTCAACTATCTCCCCTCCAAGATCTCCCTCCCATGCTCTTTTAAGACCTTCAAGCTTAGAATAAGCTTGATTGCCCAAGAAAAGCTCCTGTATTGTTGTACGAGATATTAATGGGAGGTTTTTTTGTAAGGACAGGATACAGCTTCTTAATTGTAGGTATTTCCAAAAGTCTTTTTTAGGGATTTTGTATTTGATTATCATCTGTTCAAAAGACATAAAATTATCACGTTTAAAAACATCCTCAATAAAAATTATCCCTGCTTCCACCCATGTCTTCCAAAAAAGAGTTTTTTTTCCCACTTTCAATAAATTGTAATTCCAAAGAGAAGACTTCTTGGTGAAGGATGGTTTCTCCTTTCAGATCTGGTGTGATGTTTTCCAGGTTTCCCTCGCAAACTCCAATAGAGGGTTCTTAAAGGGGGTTTCACCCCCTGTTTGTGAAATAAAAGCCTGAACTGGTAGGGGATTAGTGAGTTCATTTTCAATTAAAACCCAACTTGGAGATTTATCTTCTACAATATTTATTTTGGATAGCTGATTGAGAGAGAAAGCATAGTGATACCAGTCTATCCTTGGCAGACTCATACCTCCATCCTCTTTAGCTGCATATAATTTTGTTCTATTAAAAAGCGGTCTTTTGCCTGCCCACAAAAACTTTCCTATTGACCTATTAAATCTTTTCAATAGTAGAGGAGGGAAACTTAAAGGTATTAGATATGTAATATAATTAATTTGTGGCACAGTTATCATTTTTAGGATATTTATTTTATCTAGCAAAGATAAACCAAGTTTGGTCCAACTTTGTAACTTGTTTTCAATTTTCTGTATAAGGGGGAGAAGATTTTCCATCATTATATTTTTTAAGCCTGGGGTGACTTTAATACCCAAATATATTATACCTAAAGGACGCCACTCAAATTTCCAGTCTTTTCTTATATCAGGTGGACAAAACCTAGACAGGGGCATCGCCTCTGACTTACCCCAATTTATTCTATATCCGGATACAAGTGAGAAAGAATCTATCAGTGTTAGTATATGAGGTACAGCTGTTTCAGGATTTCTGGTCAGTAACAATATATCGTCAGCATATAAAAGTAATTTATGTTCCATCTTTCCTGCATGAATACCTCTAATATTCATATTCTTCCTAACAGCAACAGCTAAGGGCTCTAACGCCAGGGCAAAGATTAGCAGGCTCAGGGGACATCCCTGTCTTCTTCCCCTAAACAGGGGAAAAGACAGGGACTTCTTCCCATTTGTTAATACTGATGCCTGGGGATTATAATACAATAGTTTAACCCAGTTTATAAATGAAGAGCCTAATCCAAACCTATGTAATGTCCCGAATAAATACCTCCACTCTACCCTATCAAATGCTTTCTCCGCATCCAGGGAGAAAGCAATAGTAGGTTCATTGTCATTCCTTGTCTGCCATATCAAATGCAATAACCTCCGTTCGTTATCAGCTGAGCACGGCCCTTTTATAAAACCCACTTGATCTGGGTGAATTAGATTGGGTAAATATGTCTCCAACCTTGTAGCCAACACTTTGGCCAATATTTTGGCGTCTACATTTATTAATGAGACAGGGCGATAGCTTCCACACTTCTGTGGGTTCTTACCATTTTTGTGTATTAGTGTTATCACCGCGGAGTTTTGGTGCTATAATATCTGAAAATTCCTTATAGAAGTCAGCTGGGAAGCCATCATCTCCCGGTGACTTCCCAGACCTCAGTTGTTTTATAGCTTCTTGAATCTCAGCTAGTGTAATATCACCCCCAATCTTTTCCTGATTCTCCTCGGACAGGGTTGGCAAATGAACTTGGGACAGAAAATTATCCATGTCATCCTGGTCTGCAGTGCACTGTGATGTATACAACTTTTGGTAGAATGCCCTAAATGCTTCATTAATCCCTAAAGAGTCTGTTACTAGGGTCCCATTTTCATCCTCTACTGAAGTTATGAGTGTACAATTACATTGTTGCTTTGCTGTTTGTGCCAAAAATCTCCCTGCTGCTTCCCCTTGTTCATAATATCGCTGTTTACATAACAATAATGCAAATTCTGTCTTTTTCTGCAATACAGAATTTAATTTGTACTTATTTAATTGGGAAAAAACATCTGGATCTAGTTGAAGTGCAAGCTTTTTTTCAAGGTCTTTAATTTTTTTTACCTCTAATTCGCTCAAACGTTTTGTACTTTGTTTTTTTCAAATAGGATGAGTGTTGTATCAGGCGACCCCTTAAATAGGCTTTAAATGCATCCCACTCCACACCTGGATCAGAGGTCGATCCCTCATTAAACTCCCAATAATCTAAGATTTCCTTTTTTATAAAGTTACGAGAATTTTCATTCTGTAGAAGAGAGGTGTTGAGTCTCCAACAGTTTCTCGATCTAGAAGCATCAGATGATGTAAAATGTAACACTATTTCCACCGGGGCATGATCTGACAATACAATATTACCAATTGCTGCACTAACCGTCATGCCGACTAGCTGCTTGGATCTTAAAAAATAATCTATTCTGAGTAAGAAGAGTGAGGATTGGAATAAAATGTGTACTCTCTATCTTGAGGATGAAGAAGCCTCCAAATGTCAACTAGTCCAATTTCTTCCTCCAGAACATCTATTGCTAATTGAGATTTTTGTACTTGTCTTATATTTGTTATATTTGACTTGTCCATTAAAGGGTTTCTCACCTGATTAAAATCCCCTCCAATTATTACATATGAATTTCCCATGTTTTTCACCGTATTACAAATATCAAGAAAAAAGTCAGGGGAGTCCACATTTGGAGCATAAATATTAATAATAGCACATCTGATGCCAAAAAGGTCTGCATCGATAGCCACCCAATCTGCCCTCACTGTCTGAGAGTTCTCTATGGATATTAATATTAATATTCTTACGTATCAAGATACCTACACCACTATACCTACAGGGCGTCGGTGGCGCAGTTGGATAGTGCGCTTGGTCAGTGATCGGGAGGTTGCAGGTTTAAGCCCAGCTCCGGGCGACACATGGCGATGTGTCCTTGGGCAAGACACTTAACCCCAAGTTGCTCCCACTGCTGCGTCAGTGGCGTGTAAATGGGCATGAAAGGGCGTGAATGTGTTAGAGATACTGATGGATAACTAACATAGAAACTCAGAACCATCAGTGAGTGAATGTGAGTGCAAATGGGTATGAATGGGTAGGTGTGACCTGCGGTGTAAAGCAGCTTTGAGTTGTCAAAAGACTAGAAAAGCGTTATATAAGCTCAAGTCCATTTACCATTTACACCGCGCTGACTCGATGAGTAGGCACTGAAAAATATTTTTCCAACCCAGTCTCTTTGTAATTTAGTAGATTCCTCCTTGTCCAAGTGAGTCTCTGCAAAAAACAAATATCTACCTTCTTCTGTTTCATATATAAAAGTAACTTCTATCTCTTTACAGCAATATTGCCCCCCTTAATATTCCAAGACAGTAATTTAATCATTCCTGCCATTGCATTCAGCTATTTATATTTTTATCCTTCTTCATCTGAGCTAACTGCCTAATATGTGAGTGAGCAAAGTGTAATGAAACAAACCCTGACACAAATACCCCCCTGCAGCGAATCAAAATAATTAAAACATATAGACACAAAAATAGAATCCAAATACACCTAAAGGCTATCCATCCAGAAACGAGATGGTTCAACATCACCTTTAAACCTGAACAAAACAACAAGAAATATTGTGTCCCTGAAACGTCAAAGTCCCTGACCGACTGAGCACTCCCAACCCCACTATCAGTCTCATCTGTACATCTTATCCTTTAATGAAAACAATGTCTTTTCTTTCAATAATGTTCAATGCAGACAGCTGTAAAATAACTCATAATCAGTATACGATCCGTTAAATGTAGTTTATCATAAGCAACAGCAATAAAAGTATCAGTACAAATAAAGAAGTGAAAATAAACCTCTGGTGGAGCCCATTTATCTTGTTCAAAGTATAATCTTTTGAAATACAAAATTAAAATTCAGAATTCAAAATAAGATCTGTCTCCACTTAAGTCTGTCAAACTTATACAAAGTTGTCTCTAATTCAAGAATGCCATCCAATATCTTTGCACATCCACAAATAATAAATTTATATTCAAAATGTTACAAAAAAAAAAACAGCTGTCTTCTCCTTATGTCTCTTATTATAATCACAAACCCTGGGATGTAGGAGCTCAAATTACTCCTAATTAAGACAATTTCTCCACCTTTATGACTGCATGGTATAGATACAGTTGGCGTCATATCCGGTTTACACTGAGGGGGAAAACAAACCGTCTTCCACAATGCCGAAGAGTTGTCGTGAGCCCCTTTGCACCTCATAAAGAAGAAATTCCTGTCTCAAGTTTTATATCCCACCGAGCAAAAGCACCGAGCCAAGGAGAAGAATGCGGTGGCTTCAAGCGATGCGGCGGAAGGATAAGTTTGGTCGCCTGTGGGATCCAAAATCCAAACGTGTAAGTCTGTAGTAAGCACTTCATTATATGACAATGCTGCTTTCATTTAAGTTACAGTGATATATTTTTCGTAGTTAACGTGGATGTTTAATAATTAGCTTTAATAAAAAATTACTTATTACTGCACTATGCATGCTACCTTATGACATTACAAAAGCTCAGCGAGTATACAGCCGTATACATACAATCGGCGTTATTAGCATAGCTCTGTATTTTGCTAATACGGTTGTATACCCACTTAGCTTTTGTAACGAAAAACATATCACTGTAAGGTATGTGAAAGCAGCGTTGTCATACCTGTAATGATGGGTCAACTACAGACGTACACATGTTTGGATTTTGGATCCCACACGCGGACCAACTTATCCTCCCGCAGGATCTCATAAAACAGACTGACAACACGGTCCGAGCTATGGGGAGTCTGGCTGTCTTGAGAAGATGTGCAATTTCTGCCTACTGCAAGCTGGTTCTTCAAACACTTGTTCTTACTCATTAGACTACTGCCCAGTAGTTTGGTCTAATGCATCAAATACTGACTTGGAGAAATTACAGTTGGTAAAATAGAGCTGCAAGGCTGGCACTGACGAGTGACAGAAGGGCAAACATCAATAAAATGCATTTAGCATTAGGTTTGTTATTGGTGAAAGAAAGACTTATCCCCTCTTTGCTTTATTTTTTTTTAGAAACATTTGTACATCACAGGTTCCAAAAGTTCTTTATAGTCAATTTAATTACGGTGGTCACAGTTTTAATACAAGGCATGTTTCCAGAGGTTGTTTACTCTACCCCCGAGATTAAGTGTATGATGTTGGACATTGGACATTCACAATAGTCACTGTTTCACATTCAAGGGGAAGAAACGCATATAAATCTATTCTCTGAGGGAGAATAATAGATTTATGTGCCTTTTTACGGCTTTAAAAAAATTGAAAAAATAACATATTTCAAAAAGTAGTCTTGTGGCATGTAAAGAATAATAGGGAGAATAATAGATTTATATACGTTTCTTCCCCTGGAATGAGAAACGACCTCGAATATCAATGTCCAATATCAAACTTATCTAGGTGACAAGTAATGCAGGCCAAAGCACACTTTTGTATAGAGGTATCAAGCCTCTAATGGAATAGTCTTCCATTAGAGATCACAAGTTTAACCAATAAAATTGTTTTTAAGAAGATCTTGAAGAAATGTCCAGTCATGTCCAATGTCATCAAGATCTCAATAGTATATCCACACAATCACTTAAAGTAACATGCAGAATCTGTTATCTTTTAGAAACATTTAAACCGTAATTACGTTCAAAAGTAGTTTAAAGTGTAATAATTTATTTCTAGAAATGTTTTCAATGATCATTTAATTGATGTGCATACACCCTGGGCATCTAAGAGCCTGTCACCATGACTGTCAGATTGTTGCTGTTTTAATTGTCTTTAATTTCTTTTTTTTTTTTTTTGAATTTTTTAGAGTACATAGATTGTCATTGATGTATTTTGTTGGATGTTTTTTTAATATGTGGACCCCAGGAAGAGTAGCTGTTGCTTTGGCAGTATGGAGGACCAAAACTGCCAAAATAAATAAATGAATAAATAAATTAAAATGTATATAAAAACAAAAATAAGAAAACAAATTAAAAAGTTTAATACAAAAAAATACAAATAATTGGAAATAAAACAAAAATAAAATATATATTCATATATATATAAATAAAAGTAAAAATAAATACCAAAATAAATAAAAAGATTCAAATATTAAAAATAAATGTGGAAATATATGTGGAAATAATTACAAAAATAAATAAATATAATTAAATATCACTAGGTAAATAAAAGCACACTGCTCTCATATTTATTTATTTTTATTTATTTATATTATTTCTTTTATATATATTCATATATATTTATTTATTTCATGCTGCAGCATGAAATGTAGAAGGAAATGTTATTCAGATGAGTGGGCGGTCCTTAGTGTGTCTTGGGTTGAACTGTTCGCCTTTTGGTTAATCTACAGGTGAGTGCAGAAATCGACTAGGTATGCCTGCTAACAGCCACAGTGAGAGAACCTGGGACAATAATGGCGGCGTTAACAAGAGGGTTGGTGTTTGAGCTCCAGAGGGAGCTGCCGCGGCCACCACTCCATCCTGCCTGTGATAGTGACTTTGTGCAGGGCTCCGGAGGCAGCTGTAGGGAAAGCCGCTCCGTCCTGCCAGTGATTGTGTCACTTTATACGGGGCTCCAGAGGCAGCGGCAGCGGCACTTGCGGTGGCAGTCTGAGCTGCCTGTGTAGCTGCCACTGAATGTGGCAGCGAGGACTGACTTCTAGAGGCAGCTACCGGGGCAGCCACTCCACTGCAATCACGCCAGCTAGGCTTGGAAACACTCAATCGCGCTATCTTCACAAAATCAAGTAATCGTCAAAACCTCCTCGGACCAAGTACTAACGGCTGCGACCTGCGGGAAGGCGGGGCTAGACGTCTAGCCCCGCCCACATCCATTATGGAAACATAGTACTGTCACCCTCTATAAATAAAAAATGATTAGTAACACGTTATAACGTGTTATGTTTATTGTTAGAATATATTTTTACATTATAACGTGATAATCTTTATTGTTAGAACCTGAAACATTTCATGTTATGACGTGATAGTTTGTTATATTGTAAAACGTGATAATTTATATTGTATAAACGTGATTTTATTATGTGATATATTGTATTAAATTATGACTTTTTTACAATATAATCACGTTTATACAATATAATTATGACGTTTTCACAATATAATTATCACGTTTATATAATATAAATTATCACGGTTTTACAAATTTAACCTTCACGTTATAACGTGAAAATATATTGTTCTAACAATAAACATAACACGTTATAACATGTTACTAATCAATTTTTTATTTATATAGGGTGACAGTAATATGCTTCCGTAATGTAGGCTACATCAACACATTTTTAAATAATCAGTAAAAGATCACATTATATAATTCACTTATCTTCCTGTGATGTCTCAGACTGAAAAAAAGTTTTTACCACTATTTAGCCGACATCAGTTTATTAATATTAACCTCTGACTAAACTGTATTTGTATTATTTTTGTATTATTAACCTCTGTTTAAACTGTATTTGTATTTTATTTATTCAAATTGTTACCAACAGAATTTAGCTTTGCCAACCTCCTGACCAGCCCTCTCTCTACAATTACATTTCTATAGAGGGCATCCAGTACACCACCATCTTTTGTACTATTTTATTTTTATTATATCTGACCTAATATCAGAATGTGTGAACAAGTGTTTGTGATAGCGAATAACAGAAACCAAAGGAAAAGCTGTTCGAATATTTAGCAACAATGAACAGACTCTTCTGATCAAATTATGGAAGCAATAGCAGGTCAGGCTAAACATGATACTATGGGTGCAGCCTCCAAGCAGACCAAGCCATTTTCTTACAAAAAAAAATGTACAATTATTATCTTTTCATCCTCCAGTTAAGAAGGGAAGACGTCCACCACTGGCGTTTTTTTTTTTGATCCATCAAGATGTTATGAAGTGGATGATCCTGGTGGTTGTTCTGAACGGCCTCTCACATCTTCTGTGTACATGTCTCCACAACCAAGTAGTTAACCCAGCTGCCTTGCATCTTTGTGTATGATTCTCCGCGGGAGTTTTCCTCTTTTATTCTCGTTGGTGTTTACATCCCACCTCAGGCCAACGTGAGCAAGGCTGTGCAGCTGCTGGCTGAGCAGATCACGCGTTTAGAGCAAGAATACACGGACTCTCTGCTTATTATTCTGGGAGATTTTAACAGAGCAAAACTCGACCACGAATTGCCAAAATACAGACAATGTATCAGTTGTCCCACCAGGGACAAAAACACTCTGGATCACTGCTACACAGTTTTAAAGGACGCTTATTGCTCTGTACCTCGGGCAGCTTTAGGGCACTCTGACCACTGTCTGGTCCATCTGATCCCAGCTTATAGGCAAAAACTAAAATCTGCCAAGCCAGTGGTCAAGACAGTGAAGAAGTGGACAAGTGAAGCAAAGCAGGAACTTCAGGACTGTTTTGACTCCACTGATTGGAGTGTTTTTGAAGCTGCAGCCACCAACATAGATGAGCTGGCAGACACTGTGACATCGTACATCAACTTTTGTGAAGATGTATGTGTGACTACAAAGACCTTCAGGACATACAACAACAATAAACCCTGGTTCACACCTAAACTCAGCCACCTTCGTCGAGCCAAGGAGGACGCCTACAGGAGTGGGGACAGGGCCCTGTACCGGCAGGCCAGAAACACACTGACCAAGGAGATCAGAGTGGCCAAGAGGAGCTACTCTGAAAAGCTGAAAAACAGGTTTTCAGCCAACGACCCAGCATCAGTGTGGAAAGGCCTGTAGGAGATCACCAACTACAGGAGACGCCCAGCCCCGCGCTGCAGACAACAAAGCCCTGGCTGACGACCTCAACACTTTCTACTGCAGACTCGAAAGGGGCCACTTCACACCTGCCCCTCTCCTCTCTGCAGCTACTCTGCCCCCCCTGCCACCACCCACTGACAATGAGCCCCTCATCTCAACACCACCACCACCCCTTGGCTCAAGCTCATTCAACCCCCAGATCCTCCAAGTGAGCGAGGAGGAAGTGAACCGGCTGCTGCGGGGACAAAAAACCAGGAAGGCTCCGGGCCCTGATGGGGTTTCCCCCTCCTGTCTGCGAGCCTGTGCAGACCAGCTGGCTCCTGTCTTCACCCAGCTCTTCAACAGGTCCCTGGAGCTGGGTGTGGTCCCCTCCTGCTTCAAGCGCTCCACCATCATCCCCGTCCCCAAGAAACCCACCATCTCAGGACTTAATGACTACAGGCCTGTCGCGCTGACATCTGTGGTCATGAAGACCTTTGAGCGGCTGGTGTTGGCCCACCTGAAGACCCTAACAAAGGACCTGCTGGACCCCCTGCAGTTTGCCTACCGGGCAAACAGATCAGTGGACGACGCTGTCAACGTGGGGCTGCATTACATCCTGCAGCACCTGGATCATCCTGGGACCTATGCACGTGTCCTTTTTGTGGACTTCAGCTCGGCCTTCAACACCGTGGCCCCCCCCTCCCTCTGCTCCAAACTGGCCCAGCTCACTGTGCCTCCTGCGCTCTGTCAGTGGATCTACAGCTTCCTGACTGACAGAACTCAGCTGGTGAGGCTGGGGCAGGCCACATCGGACATTCAGACCACCAGCACAGGGACCCCCCAAGGATGTGTCCTTTCTCCGCTACTCTTCTCCCTCTATACCAATGACTGCACCTCCACGGACACCTCTGTGAAGCTGCTGAAGTTCGCAGACGACACCACTGTCATCGGTCTCATCCAGGACGGTGATGAGACTGCTTACAGACAGCAGGTGGATCAGCTGGTGCTCTGGTGCAGTCAGAACAACCTGGAGCTGAACACGCTCAAGACGGTGGAGATGATAGTGGACTTTAGGAGACATCCCCCCGCCCTGTCCCCCCTCACAGTCCTCAACAGCCCGGTGTCCACTGTGGAGAGCTTCAGATTCCTGGGCACGATCATCACGCAGGATCTGAAGTGGGAGCAGAACATCAGCTCCATCCTCAAGAAGGCCCAGCAGAGGATGTACTTCCTGTGCCTCCTGAGGAGACATGGACTGCCCCCTGAGCTGCTGCTGCAGTTCTACACTGCAGTCATCGAGTCCCTTCTGTGCTCCTCCATCACTGTGTGGTTTGGAGCTGCCACCAGGCAGGACCGACTCAGACTGCAGCGCACTGTGAGGACTGCTGAGCGCATCATCGGCATCCCCCTGCCCTCCATCCAGGACCTTTACTGCTCCAGGACTCAGAGGAGAGCAGAAAACATAGTGAGGGACTCCACTCACCCTGCTCACGGACTCTTTGAACTGCTCCCATCCGGCAAGCGCCTCAGAGCTCTGAGGACCAGGACAAGCCGGCACAGGAGTAGTTTCTATCCGTCTGCAGTTACCATATTAAATAACAAAACTGTTATTAATACTGGCACCTTTTAAACAGCTAACTGCACTATGGATCGCACAGTTGCACTTTCCTACCTTCAAATGTAAATATCCCAGTATGCTGTAAATATTCCTGATGCACATTTTATCTAAGCCCTTTTTTATACCTACTTTATTTTATTCATCTTATTTTTATTGTGTCATGTTTATATGTCATGTTTGTGTCTACCTCCTTGTACTAGAGAAAACAACTGCCGGAGTCAAATTCCTTGTATGTGTTGCATACTTGGCAATAAAACCCGATTCTGATTCTGATTCTGATTCTGATACAGCCTCCCCAACAGACTGCAGCATAAAACAACACACTTGCCACCACAGACAGATAAATCATCTACTACAGATGTTTCAACAATTTATTCAAACAAAATAATACAAAACATGAACATTTGACTGAAATTCTTCTTCTTCGCTGTCCACTCCTAAAAGGAAAGCATAACATGTCAATAAATTTGGAAACAAACGTAGAATTTTGGTCAATGATAACTACAGTTATTATTTAGTCATGAACACATTTACTCAGTCTGGAAGAACTAGAGCAAAGATAAGTATTTGTTGAGTACTTGTTGAATATAACTGATAACTTGTAGTCATTTTGTTTTCAAAGTAAAAAAAAGAAGAATTAAGTAGTAGTAGTATTATTAATAGTTTATTTTAAAAGGGGGAATAGTCCACTAGCAGCTGCAGTATGATGATAGTAATGGTAAAGGTACTAAATAAATATATCACAGTAAATAAAATAAAAATAAATTATAGAAGAGTAATAAAAATAAACATAGGGTGGAATATTAACAAGCAGAGGAGGAACAACAACATCATTAGAGGCAGGTGATATATAGGGGCAGGGAGGGGTTGCCATTGTTGTAATGGTAATAGTAGTAACAACAATAGTAATATTATTTTTGTTATTATTATTTTCATATTTTGTTATTGTGCGTTATTGTGTGCTGTGAGAATATTCAATGCAACGATTTCAGGCACGGGCACATGTACGTGCGGTCACACACACAAACCAGACTCTTATATAAATCATATTTACATGCGTATTAAACTTTAAATACATTATTACTCAGCTGTGTTGCAATAAAACATAAAAAGGTCATCTGCTTTTAATATTGCGCTGTTCACTGTTACTTTATGCTGCACAAATTACGAGCATAAATGCGTTCACTCCACTTGTTTCTGGTGTCAGACCAGAGTGAAGAGACCCATCCAATATGGCGGCGACACACGATAACGCTAACGCTAATATCGCGTAGGATAATGTTACCACACAAGCTAAATGTTGACCATTAACCTGCCAACATAACCTAAAGCTATACAACAGCAATGTACAGCAACAAAATCGCCATGAGATATGAATAAAGCTTTTCATTCACACGATTTATTGTAGCAACGTAATTTTACTCACCGACATTACCATCTTGACACCGAAGCATGAAGAGGTGGAGTAATCTGGGAAGGATTTCTATATTTGGAATAGTTGGGCGGGGCTGGACCTTTGTGGACGGGGCTGGACGTCCAGCCCTGCCTTCCCGCAGGCCGCAGCCGTTACCCTCTCGTTACCCTCTCCTTCGGACGGTGCTTGCTCGCGGCTATGTGGTGCATTCAGGTACACCTCGGAAACTAAAGGATCTGTGTAGATAGTGTGTAGATCAGTGTAGAAAGCGCGACTGAGTGTTTCCAAAGCGTAGCTGGCGTGACCGCAGTACCACTCCGACCCCTTCAGTATGCTTGTATGTAATGCAGGCCTTCGATATGAAATAAAATGAAATGAAAAAAAAAAAACATGCATCACTGTAGAAGCTCTGGGCTTAATGCAACATAATAAAGTGTGCAATGAATGTTCTTCAAATGCGTTACTTATATGGTCATATCAGAAGAATCAAAATATATTCAGTAGCAAATCAGCAACACAAACATGCACACAAAATAATGGAGATGCCAAACTTTACCAAAAGGTACATCCAAACATTTTGCTGTCTGTGGTATATTTTATGTCTGATTGTCCTTTTTATTGCATGCAAACAAATTTGATGTGGTATCATGTAAGCCTGAAAAGTACAGATAGAAAGTGAATGGGTTGTAATTTGTTCGACAAAAGCGACCCTTCTATCCCTGTAGGGCAGACATTGCAAGAAAGTGAAGTTGCAGCTACCAGACAGTTTTGTCACTTTTCTGATTTATGTTAATATTTACAATATAGTCTGCTATGGCCTTCAAAGTTAACTGCTAAGACAAAAAAGCAACAAGTGAACACAAATGACAAAAGACACTTTAAATGTGAATATCGAAGACAGGTTTGTCTGAAAGTGTGAGGACACTAAGTTTTGTCCAGGACTTTTTCAAACTTATCAAGAAACCTTTTATTAAGTGCCAGTGCAGATATGACTTACAAAAGACATCAGCAATTTCCCCATTTATTATGTTGTTAATTCTTGATTTTATTTTGTAATCTTATATTTTGTCTTTCATTTTTTACCTCATCTATTAGGCTACTGTCTGAAGTATCTTATCTTTGTCTAATGTCTCATAAAACAAAACAACTGACAAAACACAGATTGAGAAAAAAGGCACTCAAAAGACAGTTTAAGAAAATAGACAGCTTCAGTAGGCATGTGGCAATGATACACAAAGATGGACATCAGACCATTCAGCGAATAACAGGTCTAATGAATTTTCTTTCACACAATCAGAGTCATCCATCCTGTATTATGTTCAGTTCAACGTAAAAAAAAAAAAAAAAGGGTTGAAAGTTCTTCATGTTTCTGGTGGATTTAATATAAATAAAACAATATTTAACAAGTATGGATAAGTTATCAACTGCAGAAATTATAAAACCAACTAATAAACAAATTATAACCTATTGTGATTATCCTCATATGAGGAACCCAAACTGACTATCAATGTATTATGGACTTTTTCTCTCCTGATAATACACCACCTGACTTCTGAAAGTGTTCTTTCATAATGACTTTCTAAAGCCTTTATATTCACACAAGAATCCACAATCACTGGCAGGTTGGAGCGACTTTCCCTACAGCTGCCTCCGGAGCCCCACACAAAGTCACTATCACAGGCAGGATGGAGTGGCGGCCGCGGCAGCTCCTTCTGGAGCTCAAACACCAACCCTCTTGTTAACGCCGCCATTATTGTCCCAGGTTCTCACTGTGGTTGTTAGCAGGCATACCTAGTTGATTTCTGCACTGACTCACCTGTAGATTAACCAACAGGCGAACAGTTCAACCCAAGACACACTAAGGACCGCCCACTCATCTGAATAACATTTCCTTCTACATTTCATGCTGCAGCATGAAATAAATATATATGAATATATATAAAAGAAATAATATAAATACATAAAAATAAATAAATATGAGAGCAGTGTGCTTTTATTTACCTAGTGATATTTAATTATATTTATTTATTTTTGTAATTATTTCCACATATATTTTTAATATTTGAATCTTTTTATTTATTTTTGTATTTATTTTTACTTTTATTTATATATATATATACATGAACATATATTTTATTTTTGTTTTTATTTCCAATTATTTGTGTTTTTTGTATTAAACTTTTTAATTAATTTTCTTATTTTTGTTTTTATATACATTTTTATTTATTTATTCATTTATTTATTTTGGCAGTTTTGGTCCTCCATATGGCAGTAGCTAATAGGGATCCCAAAGGAAAGAAAAATAAAGCCACCACGTTCTTCTCCTTGGCTCAAATACAGCTATGCTAATAACACTAGCTTCCCAGATCTACACAGTTAAAAATTATTTCGTGAGCTCTCCTCCTATCTTTACTGTCTAGTAGCATAATTTTCTATGTATCTTTACTTGTCAACTGGATGTAATTAATCAATGTATGACATTTTAGCGCTTAGCATATTGCATATTAGATATCAAAATTCACAGGCTATCAGTTCAGCAGGCGAGGGGGAAAGAATTATTTTCCCCCTCAAAATGCCCCGCCCCCAACTCTGACGTAACTATGACACGACGCCGACTGTATCTATAGTCAAAGTAAACTCCCATGATAGTTCACAAAGTCCAAGCCTTAACTGGCTCTACTGCATCTCTCATGTATTAAAGAAGTCACCTACCATGTTGGAGCTTTTATGATGCTCTTGATGACATAAAGTCCTCCACCTCATCTGGCGAAGCAAAAGCGTGCCTGATGTTATCGGCTATGACCCTCAGCACAGCCAGGTATGTCATGGAATACCGCAGCGCCTTCTCCTGCAACCTCTTCTTAACGCCGTCAAACTTCTTGCGCCTCTGGATGATATCCTGGGAAAGATCTTGAAAGAAGGACAGCCGCTTCCCTTGCCACTCCACTCGATCTTTATCCCTGGCCGCCCGTAGCACCGCTTCCCTCGCACCGAACCTCAGGAACCGCACCAGGATGTGTCGGGGTCTGGCGCCGCGCTGGCCGGTTCTGTGGGCGCGTTCGATCTCAAAATCCTGGGTCATCTCGAGGTCCAGTATCTCAGAGCAAAGTCTCTTCACAAAGTCCTTTATATCTCGTCCTTCCGCGCCCTCCACTGCTCCTACTATCCGGACATTGTTACGACAACCAGCATCTTCCAAATAAGTCACCTTCTCCTGTAGCTGTTTAATGGTCGTCGCCGCTGCGTCCACCGTTTTTCCCGTGGTTTGGGCTCGATCCTCCAGCGCGGATATTCTGGTCTCAGCCTCGGTCATCCGAACTCCTAACTTCTCAACTGCTGTTTGGACGGCGTCCATGCCCGACTTTAGACCATTCATATCAGATGCAATACTTTGCAGCAACATTTTAATGCCAACTAATTCCGCAGTAGTGTCTGACTGTGACTCTGAGGTTACCGTAGCCGCCATATTAGTCTCCGCGTCCTCGTGAGCCTGTCGGGTACTTTGACTTCTCAAACCGTATTGTGTAAGGGTTTTCTGAACTGTCTGCATGACTTTTCCTTATCTTTCGACTGTTATGCCCCCGTTTTAAGCATTTACAAAGTTCAAATAGTTAATTACAAGGGGGTAAGGCGAGTGTCTCAGCGGAGGTTTCCCCTACGCGGCCATCTTGGGTGTTCGCTCGAGCGGAATTCTTGATTCCCATTTTTAATTAATATTTATTTTTTTCTATATATAGAAGTAGACCTTGTATTGTATGCTGGGCTTCAATTCAACGACAGATTGTCAGAAAAAGCCGCACTGAAAAAACTTGAAAATTACCACAAAGGTAGTTTGGGACATGTAGAAAAAATGTGGTGGAGTTTGTAAAAAACAATTTGATTTCCCTTTGTCATTAGTGGTTATTTGTTTTATATAGAAGTAGACCTTGTGTTGTATGCTGGGCTTGACTTCAACCTCAGATTGTCACAAAAAGCTGCAGTGAAAAAACTTGAAAATCCCCACAGAGGTAGTTGGGGACATGTAGTGCAAGAATCAGTGAGAGTTTGCAGAAAACAATTTAATTTATCTTTTCAATTAATATTTATTATTTATATATATATGGAATCAGACCTTGTATTGTATGCTGGGCTTGACTTCAACCTGAGATTGTCAGAAAAAGCTTCAATGAAAAAACTTGAAAATCACCAAAGGTGTAGTTGTGGTCATGTAGAATAAGAATCTGGTGGAGCTTGCAGAAAACAATTTGATTTCCATTTTAAATTATTATTTTAATTTTCATATGGAGGTAGTGTATTGTCTGCTGTGCTTGACTTCAACCTCAGATTGTTAGAAAAAGCTGCTGCAGTGAAAAAACTTGAAAATTACCACAGAGGTAGTTGGGGACATGTAGAACAAGAATCTGGTGGAGTTTGAAGAAAACAATTCGATTTTTTATAGAGTATGTATATATATATATATATATATATATATATATATATATGCCCATAGGCCTACTATATAATTTCGTTTCATCAGTGTTTTGATTCTTTAAAAGAATGTAATGATAGGTACATGTATATCAACAGATGATAATAAGAAATAAAAAACATTTTGATTTAGATCATAAATTGATGAGGTATACCTGAATGCACCACAATTTTGCTTCCGAACTTCACCGTACAGGGAAGTTTAGACACGCACTCGATTTTAAAGTGTAGATAGCGCAACTAAGTGTTTCCAAAGCATAGCTGGCGTGACCGCAGTAAACAACAGATGCTTTGGGAACAAAAAAATGATTGAGAAATGTCTATTTTTGACTGTTTTAGGGTGTTTGTGCTAACACCAGACATATTCCATGGATATGTCTGAAACATTTTTTTCTTTAAGAAAAGGATCCTCAATCTTTCAGTTTCTGTTTGTACTAAATTAACACATGCTTTGATAGAAGCTCGAACAGTATTGTTTCAACCCTATATCTTTTTTTTATTGCTTGGTGTATATTTACAGACAAATTAGGATTTAGTGATCCAGTTGCAAGTTAAAATGATCTTACCAAGACAGATGGTTTGTTGGGAAAGTAGAAATTATAGCAGAATGACTAATGTAAACAAACTCATTCATTTCACTTTCTGTCACATTAAACAGAGACATGGGCATTAAAACAATATTTATGGTTGATATTAGAAACTACTCACGTGTTTAATTATACCCGTTAGTAGTGCTGGTGATGTTAAAAAAACATTTAAATAAAACTGCAAGGAGAAACTGTGAAGTAAATAAGTTTCGATTTCTTTTTCCTGTTTTGGTTTACAGACTCACTTCTATGTCAGAAGCTTTCAGTTTATGGTAAAAGCATTGTGTGCTTCAGGACAGTAAGTAAAGTAGTTAAATCAGAAAAATGACAACACAAGATTATATACAAGGTCATATTAACTCATGAAAGCATTCATGCTAAGCCCTCTCACTGGTTGCAAGCAGGCAAAGTGGTCAGTGTGTTTATTAGGTTCCTCGCCCAAAGGGGAAAGACCTATAATAAATAGAGCTAGAAGAGACCCTATTGTTCCTGTAGTGTTTCTATCTTCTTCTTCATCTTCTTCTTTTTATTATACTTTCAGACGCAAAAACCTTAATTTGACCCCCTAAACATGCTCAAACACTCCAAAAATGGCACACAACTTTGGTATGGCGAAACATTTGATAAAATTAAAAAAATAAATAATCCCAAACATGCTAAATTAGCTCTTAAGCGCCACATATGGACCAACACCACTAAAATGGCATTAACTTCCTGTAGGAATGTCTTAGAGAGATTAAACTAACGTCAAAACATTCATCTCACCAAGACCCACAAATCATGCACTGACATCCCTGACCTATCTCAAACATGGAGCCGGCAATTTAAGTTTCAAAATAAAATGACAAGTCTCAGAGAAAAGAGTATCTCACTTGAAATCCACAGGGATGACACACTAGACATTGATGATCAAAAGTTCTGAATGAATTTGTTGTTTCTCAAACAGTTTCCGAATGACAAGCCCTCAAAATTGGTGAACCCTGAGGCAGCCCTGCCAACTCTTCACAGTCAAATGAATCGGGAAAGAAGAAGCAGGCCACTAAAATGGACCTCACGTCCACTAGGAATGCCTTAGACAGACCAATACCAAAATGTAAGTCTTATCCAGACTCACAAATCACAGGTGGACACCCCTGACCTATCTGAAACAGGCAGCCGGCAATTTGCCTTTCAAATTGAAATTTCACGGGAAATTAATGCCATATGGACAAATGATCTCCTCCTAGACTGTAAATGATATCAGCTTGAAAAGTGGACAGATGAGAGAGGAGGCACTGATGAACAAAAGTTATGAAGGAATATGTTCTTTCTCAAATGGTTTCTGAATGACGAGCCCTTAAAAATGGTGAACCCAGAAGAAGCCCTCACAGCTCCTCCCATTCAAACAAATAGGGGATGAAGAAACAGGCCCATCCATTCTATGGCAGTTAGGCCTCTTCAATTAAAACCAAAGGGGCCACAGATTTAAAACTTGTATAACTGGATTCCTGACCAAAATTTTCATAAAATTGTCTCATTTTTAGAGAGATTGGGTCAAAATTGTGGCATCTGTGAGGAAATGTTTCTGACAGTATTGGTTGCTCTGCTGCCCAGGGCTGATAGAATAAGTCCTCTCACTGATTGACTGCTCAGTCTGTGACTGAAGGAGGGAAAATAGAATGTGTAAACACAGCCATTATAAAGACTGAGGAGGAGAATAAATACACCACTTCCAACTGTGACATCTCTAAAACACCAACAGATAAACATATCAAACTGAGATCTGTATATAAATCTCCCCGCAAAGGGAGGACCAGCCTTGGGGAGTAAAATAAGAAACATTAAAAACTTAGATGATGTCACTCACTGATTGACTGGTTCAGTGCGGCTGTTCATGTGACTTACTGAAGGTGGGAAAATGGTTACTAATACTAACCTATTATAAGGAAGAGGAGCAAGATACACATTAAACTTTAACTGTGATATCTTCAGAGCACTAACAGATAACAAACTTGTAAAATTCAGATCTGTACATTGACGTCCTCCCAAAGGGAGGACCAACCTTGAGGAGTGCAACTTTAAGCTGAAACAGGCTAACCAAATCAGTGTCTATCTGGGATCAAACTGAACCCCAAAACTACCAAGATGTGCTCTATAGCATCAAACAGTGATATTTCCAATACACTTGCAGATAACAAGCATGTAAAATTCAGATCTGTACATAGATGTCCTCCAAAGGGGTGGACCAACCTTGAGGAGTAAAACTTAAATCTGAAACAGGCCAACTAAACCAGTGTCTATCTGTGATCAAAATGAACCCCAAAAATACCAAAATGTGCTCTCTAACATCACACACTGTGATGTCTCAAATATTCTAACAGACAAACATGTAAAATTGAGAGAAATAAACATTTTGAGGAGAAAAAAACACATTTAAAAACAGGCAAACTAAAATAGGGTCTAACTTGGATCAGATTGAATCCCAAAAATGCCAAAATGTGCTCTCCAGCATCTCACATTGTAATATCTCCAAAAAACTGACATAAAACAAAAGCGTTAAATTTAGAAGAATAATCATTTTGAGGAGAAAAAAAACACATTTAAAAACAGGCAAACTAAAATAGGGTCTAACTTGGATCAGACTGAACCCCAAAATTGCCAAAATGTGCTCTCTAGCATCACACACTGTAATATCTCCAACACACTAACTGATTACAAACATGTTTAATTCAGAGGACTAAAAATTTGTGATACACAGGAAGCTGGCAATTTGCCTTTCAAAATAAAACTAAGCTAGACAAACACATCTTCTTTAAACATGTTCTCCTCTTAGGCTGTAAATGGTATCAGCTTTGAAATAAACAGAGATGACACACTAGTCATGGATGATCAAATGTTCTGAAGGATTTTGTTGTTTCTCAAATGGTTTCTGAATGACAAGCCCTCAAATGATGAATACCAAAAAGCCTTTTCAGCTCCTTCCATTCAAATGAATGAGAGGAAGAAACAGCAACAGGTAGCGTGTGGCAGTTCGGACAAACTGTGCTTCTACAATCAAATCCAAAGGTGCCACAGCTTTAAAAATTACATGACTGGAATTCCGACAAAATTTTTGAGGTTATAATATCTCATTTTTAGAGAGATTTGGTCAAAATTCTGGCATCTGCTAGTCAGTGTTTTCTTGAGATTTTTTTGTAGCTCCTGCGAAAAAG
This sequence comes from Scarus forsteni, assembly GCA_036419115.1. NCBI lineage: Eukaryota > Metazoa > Chordata > Actinopteri > Labriformes > Labridae > Scarus > Scarus forsteni. The sequence continues at coordinate 12,548,484 of JAZDUH010000049.1, read as the reverse complement.
AGCAGCTACAGATCATGTCACAGTTCCATGAAGCTGTTCATGTGACTCACAGAAAGAGGGAAAATTGACTATATTTTACACATCCATTATAAAGACTAAGGCTCCTGAACCTGCGTAATGCTGGCCCCCCACCCCAAGCAAAATTTTGGGAAAATAGTCTGTTTCACAAGTTCTTTGAATGTGCTGGTTTGTGCCATAAAAAATGTTGTTTGTGCAGCCATGGTTTTTATGTAATGACATATTATTTTATAGGTCATCCATAGTTCACCCAGCCCCCTCTTTTCTCAAAATGGACCCAAAATTGTACTGTTCGTTTGTGCTTCAATTGTGCGGGTTTGTGTTGTCATAACTTTTGTTTGTGCTGCTACAGTTTTAAAGATATTGCACACTTTATTTTCCAGAGATGAAGTCATGACCGGAAATACTCTTGTGCCAGTGCTCTTCACTTGTTTTGGCTGGGGTCACACAAAGATCAGCTCGTGGTACCAAGCCAAGGGAATCGCTCTTCTGGTTTTTAATTCCATGTCCCTTTGTATGTTTCTGCGCATTTTTCATACTCAGAGCACCTGGAATGCAACTGTTTCAGGACGAACTTCACGTTGTTGTTTTTTGACTCCAGTCAATCAGTCAATCAATCAATCTTTATTTGTATAGCGCCAATTCATAACAAGTGTTATCTCAAGACACTTTACAATAGAGCAAAAGCTCTTCATTTTGGATACATATATATGCATAGATACATATATACATATAAAGATACACATATATATACATATATATACAAATATATACATCCAACACCCAACATGAATCCATAAAGCCAATCATGAATCCCTCCATCATGGCGCCAAGAAAAAACCTTCTGTTAAGCAGCAGGAAATCTTGAATGTGGATCCCAGTCTCATGATGAACAGCAAATCCACACGATGCTGTGTTGGGTGTGAGGGTGAAGGAAGGGAGGTAAGAGGAGACAAGTGGACTAGAATAAGAACTAAAGTTAGGGACAGGTTCATGAACATAGACCTGTCATCTGATTTATTAGAGGTTAGCCTCTTGAGATGTTACATCTCATTTTCAGAAGGGTCTTCATGTCTAAATGGTTGTGGTGATCATTTTATGGTAGTGTAACTAATGATATTCTTACTGAAAATAAGAATTTATGGTAGTGACGAACTCATGGATGCCCAGAGCACAAGTGCATCCCAACCATATTTGTCTCCATTAAGTATAAATGTGCTAAAGGCCTCTTGAGATGTGACATCCCATTTTCAAGAGGGACCTCATGCCTATGTGGTAATAAAAAATAGATACTGTTGATTTATCGATCATGGATAGGGAGATCATGCTAATACCTACATGAACAGCTGTAATGATAAAGGGAATGGAATGTTCCTAATAAAATGCCCAACTATATGTCATGTCTATAATTGTAGTTTTTGAGGCTTCGTGACTCCACAGCAGCAGGGAGTCCCCACCAAGGATCCCAGGCCACTTACAAGACAAGAGCCAGAAACGAGTACAGGAGCAAACAAAAGGGGCAAAAGCAGATGTGGAGAGAGAGGGAGAGAGAGAGAGAGAGAGAGAGAGAGAGAGAGAGAGTGATAGAGCCCAATGTGCCAGATCCCCCCCCCCGGCAGTCTAGGCCTATTGCATCTTAACTATGACTCTAATTTATGAACTAATTTATAAACTAATTTATAAACTATAAGCTGATCCCCAACTGAAAGCTCTAACAAAGAGGAATGTTTTAAGTCTAACCTTAAAGGTAGAGAGGGAGTCTGACTCCCGAACTGTGGTCGGTAAACTGTTCCAGAGAAGAGGAGCCTGATAACTGAAGGCTCTACCTCCCATACTACTTTTGGAGATTGATGGTACCACAAGTAGGCCAGCATTTTGGGAGCGCAATGTTCTAGAGGGGTTGTACGGCACTACAAGCTCTTTAAGATAGACTGGTGCCTGTCCACTGAGAGCTTTATAGGTGAGGAGAAGAATCTTGAATTCTATTCTATATTTAATGGGAAGCCAATGCAGAGAAGCTAATACAGGAGTAATGTGGTCTCTTCTCCTAGTTCTAGTCAGTACACGTGCTGCAGCATTTTGGACCAGCTGAAGTGTCTTAAGCGACTTGCTGGGACAGCCTGAAAGCAGAGAATTACAATAGTCCAGTCTAGAGGTAACAAAAGCATGGACTAGCTTTTCAGCATCACTCTGGGACAGGATAGGCCTGATTTTAGAGATGTTACAAAGATGAAAAAAGGCTGGTTTTGAAATTTGCTTTATGTGAGAGTTAAAGGATAAATCCTGATCAAATAGAACCCCTAGATTTCTAACAGTTGTGCTTGGTGCCAGGCTAATGCCATCTATGGCAGTTAAATCACTACAAAAGGATTCTCTAAGGTGTCGAGGGCCCAGCACAATAATCTCTGTCTTGTCTGAGTTAAAGGAAAAGTTCGGTTCCTGCAGCTTTTACATTGTTTATAGAATGAAATAGAACAATATACTCACCCTGAAGGCTTTCCTGATGCAAACAGTGCTTCGGGAGATATTTAGATCCAAAATCAAGCAGCGGACATCCAAACAAACGTAGCACAATAGGGCATGCATAGCGCCGCTCCTAAAACTGCATTAATCGTCCAAAAACTCATTATTTCACCAATATTCCATCATGGTCCAGTCGCGTTACTCCTCCAAGACAGTCTGAGTCGCTCCAGACATATCTTTGAGCCTCTGCTGACCTCTGAGCTGACGAAGAAGACCGGGTGCCTCCGCACATGCGCAGTACGGCTTATTGTTCCAGGGGCGACCGCCGGCTACACAACGACTTTCTTCCTCCAGTTTTGTGCAAAATGGACGAATATCTGTCGGATGAAGATGTTGTAGAGGAGAACTTTGAATATGATGGGTGTCCTTACAGTTTCAAGCCAGAGTTTACAGATAATGAGCTGATAGAAACGAGGTCACGGAGGCAGCGCTCCAGAGAGTACTGCGCATGCGCAGAGGCACCCAGTCTTCTTCGTCAGCTCAGAGGTCAGCAGAGGCTCAGAGACATGTCTGGAGCGACACAGACTGTCTTGGAGGAGTAGCGCGACTGGACCATGATGGAATATTGGTGAAATAATGAGTTTTTGGACGATTAATGCAGTTTTAGGAGCGGCGCTATGCATGCCCTATTGTGCTACGTTTGTTTGGATGTCCGCTGCTTGATTTTGGATCTAAATATCTCCTGAAGCACTGTTTGCATCAGGAAAGCCTTCAGGGTGAGTATATTGTTCTACTTCATTCTATAAACAACGTGAAAGCTGCAGGAACCGAACTTTTCCTTTAAGAAGAAGAACATTTCTTGCCATCCAGGTTCTGATGTCCTTTAGACAGGCATCTAGTTTGTCTAACTGGTTTGTCTCACCTGGCTTCAGTGATACATAGAGCTGTGTATCATCAGTGTAGCAGTGAAAATTAACAGAGTATTTCCTCATGATATCACCAAGGGGAAGCATATATATAGAGAAGAGAACTGGACCTAGCACAGAACCTTGAGGAACCCCGTAACTTACTTTAGTGTACACAGAGGATTTGTTGTTCACGTGTACAAACTGATATCTATTAGAAAAGTAGGATTGAAACCAATTTAAGGCAGTCCCTGTAATCCCAAGTAACACCTCTAATCTCTGTATAAAAACACCATGATCGATGGTGTCGAAAGCAGCACTAAAATTAAACAAAACAAGTATGGAGAGACGTCCTTCATCTGAAGCTGAAAGTAGATCATTGGTTACTTTAACTAGAGCAGTCTCTGTGCTGTGATGAGTTCTAAATCCTGACTGAAAGTCCTCAAGCAGGCTATTGTCTTGAAGGAAGTCGCACAACTGATCAGCCACTACTTTCTCCAGGATCTTTGGAGCAAATGGAAGGTTTGATATAGGCCTGTAGTTAGATAATGTTTCTGAATCGAGGTTAGGTTTTTTAAGGAGGGGTTTGATTACTGCTGTTTTAAAAGACTGTGGTACGTAGCCTGTTGATAGAGATACAGTTGTGCCCAAAAGTTTACATCCCCCAGCAGAATTTCTGAATTTTTGGCCTTTTCACAGAAAATATGAATGATAACACAAAAACCTTTCCGTCACTCATGGTTAGTGGTTGGGTGAAGACATTTATTGAAAAAAAGATAAGTTTACTCTTTTTAAATCAGAATGACAACAGAAACTTCAAAAATGACCCTGTTCAAAAGTTTACACCCCCTGGCAGTTTTGGCCTGATAACATGCACAAAATTTGACACAAATGGGTTTGAATGTCTACTAAAGGTAACCATCCTCACCTGTGATCTATTAGCTTGTAATCATTTTGTGTGTATAAAAGCTCAGTGGGTTTCTGAGCTCCTGACAGACATGTGCATCTTTCACTGCGATGAAATTTCAGGTTTCTGCGTCATAGGTAAAGCAAAAGAATTGTCAAAGGATCTGCGAGAAAAGGTATTTCAACTGTATAAAACAGGAAAAGGATTTAAAAAGATATCCAAGGAATTGAGGATGCCAAGAAGCACTGTTAAAACTCTAATTAAGAAGTGGAGAGAGAGGGATTCTGTTCAAACCAAACCACAGTCAGGCAGACCAACAAAAATTTCAGCTCCAACTGCAAGGAAAATTGCTGGAGATACAAAGAAAAGCCCTTAAATAACTTCAGCTGAAATACGAGACTCTCTGAAAAAAATTGGGGTGGATGTTTCAAGATCCACAATAAGGAGACACTTGAAGAAACATGGGCTGCATTGTCGGGTCGCCAGAAGAAAGCCATTTCTACGCAAATGCCACAAAATATCCCGCTTACAATCCAAACAGCACAGAGACAAGCCTCAAAACTTCTGGAACAAAGACATTTGGAGTGATGAGACCAAAATTGAACTTTTTGGCCACAACCATAAACGTTACATTTGGAGAGGAGTCAACAAGGCCCATGATGAAAGGTACACCATTCCTACTGTGAAACACGGAGGTGGATCACTGATGTTTTAAGGATGCGTGAGCTACAAAGGCACAGGAAAATTGGTCAAAATTAATGGAAGGATGAATGCAGCATGTTATCAGAAAATACTGGTGGAAAATCTACACTCATTGGCCCAGAAGCTGCGCATGGGACGTTCTTGGATGTTCAAACATGACAATGATCCAAAACACAAGGCCAAATCAACCTGCCATTGGCTACAGCAGAATAAAGTGAAGGTTTTAAAGTGGCCATCTCAGTCTCCTGACCTCAATATCATTCAGCCACTCTTGGGAGATCTCTAACGTGCAGTTTATGCAAGCCAGCCCAAGAATTTACAGGAGCTGGGGGCTTTTTGCCAAGAGGAATGGGCAGTTTTACCATCTAAGAAAATAAAGACCCTCATCCACAACAACCACAAAAGACTTCAAGCTGTTATTGATGTTAAAGGGGGAAATACAAGGTATTAAAAACTGGAGGGTGTAAACTTTTGAACAGGGTAATTTTTGAAGTTTATGTTGTCATTCTGATTGAAAAAGAGTAAACTAATCTTTTTTTCAATAAATGTCTTCACCCAACCACTAACCATGAGTGACAGAAAGGTTTTTGTGTTATCATTCATATTTTCTGAGAAAAGGCCAAAAAATCAGAAATTCTGCTGGGGGGTGTAAACTTTTGGGCACAACTGTATATTTACTGTCTCCAGCAACAATGGTCAAACTAGGGGAAAGACCTCTTTGAACAGTTTAGTTGGGATCGGGTCTAAAAGGCAGGTTGATGATTTAGAGGAGGAGACAAGAGAATTTAGCTCCTGAAGGCTAATTGTAGAGAAGCAGTCTAACTCAGGTCTGACTACCACTACATTTAAAGGTATGGCAGGTTCAGCTGGAGATAAAGAGTTGCTAATTTTATCTCTAATTTTCAGAATTTTATCATTGAAAAAGCTCATGAAGTCCTCACAGCTCAGGGCTAAAGGAATCACAGGCTCAATAGAGCTCTGACTCTGTGTCAGCTTGGCTGCAGTGCTGAAAAGGTATCTGGAGTTGTTTTTATTTTCTTCAATTAGTGAGGAGTAGTAGGCAGCTCGAGCATGTTTTAAGGCTGTCATGTAGTTATTATGACTGTCTCACCAAAGTATACGTGACTCTTCCCTCTTATTGGAGCGCCACATTCTCTCTAATTTACGGGTAGTTTGTTTAAGTGTACGAGTTTCAGAGTTAAACCAAGGAGCTGTCCTCTGACGTTTAATACTTTTTTGTCTCAGTGGGGCGAGTCATCAACAAGCTGATCCAGCTGAGTAGGGCTAAAACTAATATCACAGTTATTGGTTGGCCAATTTATTGAGTTTAAGGCAGCAGGAATGGCTTCTTTGAATTTAGCCAAGGCACCACTGGACAGATTTCTACTGCTCACAATTTTGCTGCAAAACACAGAATCTTCCAGGAGGATGCTAAAAGTTACTAAGAAGTGATCGGATAAAAATGGATCTTCAGGAAAAACTTTTTGTTCATTAATATCAAGGCCATATGCTAGAACCAATCAAGAGTGTGATTAAAATGATGGGTAGCTTCATTCACAGACTGAATAAAGCCAACTGAGTCTATTAATGATATAAAAGCTGAGCTAAGACTATCACTTTCTTTGTCGACATGGATATTAAAATCACCTACAATGATTATTTTATCAGAGATTAGGACCAAGTTTAATATGAACTCAGAGAATTCTGATAAAAATTCAGAGCATGGGCCTGGAGGACGGTAAATTATCACAAACAGGACTGTCTGGCCGGTTTTTGAATCAGTATGAGATAAATTTAGAGTAAGGCTTTCAAAAGAAGTATATTTAGTCTTTGGTCTATGGTTGATTTGGAGACAGGAATGATAAATAGCTGCTACTCCACCATCACGGCCTGTGTCGCGTGGTATATGAATATTTGAATGACTGGGAGGAGTGGATTCATTTAAACTAACATATTCCTCCTCACACAGCCATGTTTCAGTGAGACAGAATAAATCAATCTGATTTTCTTATATAAGGTCATTCACCAGTAAAGATTTGGATCTCAGTGATCTGATATTTAAGAGACCACATCTGATTCTCTGATATTTTAAAGCAACTACATTTGGAGGTTTTATTTTAATCAGATTTCTATGGTTGACACCTCTTTTATTTGTTTTTGTGTTAATATCTAAGTGATCTTTGGGTCGGGGGACTGACACAGACTCTATGGAATAATATTCATCACTATTACAAAAGCCATAGCAGTTATCTAAGTGATGAATACAACTGTCATTACAGTAATGGGAGGAAAGCTGTCCTAGAGCAAGCGCAGAGGAGAGTGGAGGACTGCAGCTCTGCAACATGGTCTTATCTCTGAGAGGTCATAAATGTAACTCTTTCATGTTTTTTGATAAGAGAGATGCACCAGCCAAAGTAGGATGGATGCCATCTCTTCCTATCAGGCCAGGTTTTTCCCAGAAGGATGACCAATTGTCAACAAAGCCCACATCATTTGCTGGACACCACCTCGATAGCCAGCAGTTGAATGATGACATGCGGCTAGACATGTCATCACTGGTCAGATAGGGTAAGGGGCCAGAGAAAATTACGGAGTCTGACATTGTCTTTGCAAAAGAGCACACTGATTCAACATTTAATTTGGTTACTTCCGAATGGTGACATCGGGAGTCACTAGTGCCGACATGGAGGAATATTCTAGCAAACTTATGTTTACTCTTTGCCAGCAACTTTAAATTTGCCTCTATGTCGCCCGCTCTGGCCCCTGGGATACACCTAACTATGCCCGCTGACTTCGCTATCTTCACGTTTCTGACTATGGAGTCGCCAATTATCAGTGTTTGTTCCCGGTGGGGGGGTTACCACCGTCACCGAGGGGAGAAAACCTGTTCGAAACGTGAACTGGATGGTGGGGTACCGAGTGGGTCTTTGACTTACGGCTATGCTTGCCACGGACAGTGACCCAGCCATTACTAGCCGTGGGGCAGGCTAAGCTAACGCTAGCACGGTCTGCACGACTAACTATGTCCTGCTGGCTCGCTACAACTACGTAAGAGGGTTTGGGTCCGGTGCAAAGCCGCTTCTCCAGATCAGACACCCTCGCCTCCAAATCTAATAATAAACTACACTTCAGACAAATACTGCTATCAGTAAAGGAGGACGAGGAGTAGCTAAATATCTGGCACATAGGACAGGACAGAGCAGGAGCGGAGAGAGAAGCCATGCTAAGAAGCTAAGCTAAGCTATGCTAAGAGCAGAAGAAAGTAGAACTAAATGACCGCTTGAGAGAAGCTAGAGTGGTTGTAGTAGACCTTAGTACGTTCAATCGAACACAAATCGTAATTAATCAAAACAATTTCAAGCTCAAATAACAGATATTAAGCAGTTAAGATTAGCGTTAGCTGAACAGAGACAACAAACAGCGCTGCACGGTGAAACAGGAAGTGACGATGCTCCTCTTCCTCCCAACATGAATGTTGCCCCGTATTTCTAAATTTTATTATTGAATAAGACACGAAGGTGAAAGGAAACAGTCATATCAACATTAATAACAGACCTTCACATTTAAAGCTATTTGTTGCAGACGTTTTTTTCTTACATTTTTACTTTAAATATGATCAAATATCAATGAGAGCTTTGATATTTTCTAATTTGGATTATTTGTTAAAAAAAAAAACCTGTGATAGGTGGAAAAGATCTTAAACAAGATTCTTCTCTTTTTGGTCCCTTACTATCATCCTGGAGATTTTCATTAGATTTTACAGAACAGTTTTGAAGTAATTAAAGGTTTATTCTGATCAAATTTCTATGAGCTGCTTTCATTTTTATATTTATGTTTATAATTATTTTTTAATCTGCGATAGGTGACAAAGGTCTTACATTGGTCTTCGTTTCCCTGCCCCCTGACTGTCATCAAGTTTGTTTGTTTTTTATTTTATTTTAGGTGTAATCTGTTCAAATTGCATTGAGATGACTGCATATTTTAGTCAGGTTTTGTAATTTCTTTTAAAAGCAATCATAGATTGGTGATATCTTCTGAAAAGTTCCAGGATGAAAGTCGGGGAGCAGAGAGAGAAGGATCCAGTGTAATATCCTTATAACCTATCATTAATTTTATTTTATCATGAAATAAGACTAATATATGGAAGCATTGCAATGAAATTTGAACGGATTTCACTATAATTATTTCAAAAAACTTTACAGTAAAATCTGCTCAAAATTTCCAGGATGACAGTCAGGGAGCAGGGGAACCAGAATCCAGTGAAAGATCTTTGTCAAATGTCACAGATTTAAAAAAAATAATAATAATTAACATGAATAAGCATCCAAGCGGCTCAATGCAATTTGAACTGAATTCACCTTTAATTTTTACAAAACTGTTCTGCTCAAATGACAGTCAGGGAACAGGAAAACTAGAATCCAGTGTAAGATCTTTGTCACCTATCACAGATTTTTTTTTTGTTAAAGTATTAATAAGCATGAATAAAATATGCAATTATATAAATGCAATTTGAACAAATTTCACCTTTAATAATAATAATAAAAAAACTATACAGTAAAATCTGCTCAAAAATTCCAGGATGACAATCAGGTAACGGGGAACTAGAATCCGGTGTAAGACCTTTGTCACCTATCACAGATTAAAGATAAATAAATAAATTAACATGAATAAAAATGAAAGTAGCTCATTTCAATTTGATCAGAATAAACCTTTAATTACTTCAAAACTGACCAATGAGAAGAATCATGCGCAAGATCTTTGTCACCTATCACAAGTTTGATTTTTAATCAAATAATCTAAATGAGAAAAAAATATCAAAGTTCTCACTGCTATTTGACCATAAAGTAGAAATATGAAATGTTAAAGTAGCTTTAAATGTGAAGGTCTTTAATTAATGTTGATATGACTGTTTTGTATCATATTCAATAATCAGAAATAAATAATTTCGAAATACGGGGCGACATTAATGCTGTTTGGCTGTAGACAAAAAACACAACAACAGTGCAACATGTTTACGTGAAGTTCCTCCTGCAACGGTGGCATTCCAGGTGCTCTGAGTAAGAAAAATGTGCAGAAACATACAAAGGGACATGGAATTAAAAACCAGAAGAGCGATTCAATCGGCTTGGCACCACGAGCAGAACCTTGTGTGACCACAGCCAAAACAAATGAGGAGCACCGGCACAAGAGCATTTCCAGTTGTGACATTATCGCTGGAAAATAACGTGTAAAATCTATAAAACCGTAGCAGCACAAACAAAAGTCTTGACAGCATGAACCAGCACAAACAAAGCACTAATGGGTGCTTCGTTTGGTCCAATCGGATCAATTGGGGGCTGGATGAAATCATCGCCAGAAAATATAGTGTTATATCTTTAAAACCATAATGGCACAAACAAAAGTTTTGACAACACAAACCAGCACAAATGAACCACGAACAACGGTACCAATTAGGGTCCATTTGGAGCAAATGGGGGGCTGGGTGAACTCTGGATGACCTATAAAATAATACGTAATAACTTTTTATGGCACAAACCAGCACAGACAAAGCACCAATGAAGCACCAATGAAACAGACTACTTTTCGAAATTTTGCTTGGGGTGGGGGGCCAGCTTTATGCAGATGGCTCCCGACAGAGCTGTAGAAACACATATCATTCTAACTTGGAGTTGTTTGAAGGGATGAAAGGGACTAAACCCTCAAAATTTAGGTCAGACGGGCATGAGGGACCTGCATCAGAGCGAGGACCCGTCCAACGCTGCTTGCAGCTTTAATTAGCGTCCTGGTCCAAAGCGGAAAGACCTCTTCGTTCCTATTGTTCTTGTATCATTTCTTTCTTCTTATCATTATTTTTAAGGTCCTCACCAAAAGGAGAAGGACCTCTTCTAGCTAGGGCTGGAAGAGGTTCTTGTCTGAAGAGCAAGGACCCTATTGTTCCTGTATTGTTTCTTTCTTATTATTATTGTTTTTCACCTGACGGGCTATGAATCTTTAATTTGACCACCCTAAACATGCTCAAAAACTCACCAAAATGGGCACACTCCTCAGAATCGGAGAAATATTTGATAAAATGAAAAAATTAACCCCAACAGTCCTAAAAAAGCTCTCTAGTGCTCATTTAAAAATTTACACTAAAATGGCCCTCACATCCACAAGGAATGTCGTAGGGACATGAAACCAACGCCAAAACGCAGGTCTCATCGACGCCCAAAAATCACGTACTGACACCCCTGACCTATCTGAAACAAGAAGCTGGCAATTTGGATTTCAAAATAAGGGCTCACTTGATCATTCCAACTTCGCAAAATGATTTGACACCCTTAACAAGCTCACAGCCAGGCCAAAACCTACTCACATGCCAGTTGGGGAATACGTTTTAATGAAATGTCAAAATTTAACGAACAACATTCCAAAATGTGCTATCTAGTGCCACCTAAGCACAAAATGGTCGCCATGCCAACAAGGAATAGTGTAGAGAAATCAAACCAACGTCAAAACTTTCATCTCATTGAGACCCACAAAGTCGGCAATTTGCCTTTCAATGTAAAATTATAAGGCTCAGAGCAAAATCATCTCCTCCTATGCCATAAATAGTATTGGTTTGAAATGAGAGAGGAGACATTGATGATCAAAATTTCTGAAGGAATTTGTAGTTGCTCAAATGGTTTCCAAATGACGAGCCCTCAAACTTGGTGAAGACTGAAACAGCTCTCGCAGGTCCTCCTATTCAAATTAATGGGGAACGTTAGAACAGCAAGAGCTATCCTGTGTCAGTTAGGCCTCTACAGAAAAAAGCAAAACAAAGTACAACAAAGTTACATAGCTGGATTCGTGACAAAATCCAACATAAAAAGGTCTTAAGTTTAGAGAGATTGGGTCAAAAATGTGGCATCTGTGAGGTGTTGTTTAATAAGTTTTTACTCAATCTCAGAGGCCAGAAGTGATGTCACACATCTTTCCCGTTGATGTCAGCAGCTAATCATGTGACTGAAAGAGGACCAATGGAGTGTCTAATACACAGCCATTATAAAGACTGAGGCTCCTGACAGAGCTGCAGAAACACATATCAGTGTGACTTAGAACAGTTTAAAGGGATGAAAAGGGATGAAACTCTCAAAATAGAGGTCAACGGGGCATGAGGAACCTGCGACAGAGCGAGGACCCGTCCAACGCTGATGGGAAAAAGCAAAGGAAATAGCTAAAGAAAAATGCACAGAAAATGAGCACAGTAGGAATGTTGTTGTGCGCAGGCATAGGACCAGGAGGAATCCCATGGTGGCCGCTGCGACAGGTCACAACAGTTGCAAACGCCACAAAACGTCTGCATTCAGACACAACAGAAGTGAAACACCAACTTTTTCATGTCTTGCCTCAGCCTGGAGTCCACAACAAGCTGATAAACCTCCAATCTTTCGACTTTGTGTTGAGTAACAGGGAAGAGATGGGCAGCACTCGTCCCCTGCAAACTAGCTTTGAGCACGTCGCTTTCAGTGGGGTTTGCCAGGATGTCAATTTTTACCAAAGAAAATATTGTAAAATGAATTACGTCCAGTAAAGAAAAAAAAGAGAGAAAAATAAATAGATAAATAAAATAAAAGAGAAATTCACCTCATTCCTTATTTCAGTAGTACAGTCCATGTGACGTCATATCAATCTTTGTTTCCGGAAGGATACTCGCTGTCACCGAGCATGCCAGAGGGCGTATTCAAACAGTTATGAAGCTCAAAAAATTCAATTTAAACAGTCAACTAAGTGTTTGGGTTTTGCTAACTGATCAGTTCTACACCAAGATCTTCATGAGGGCCTGACAACGTTTTACCTCCATTCTTGATTGCCGAATGAATAGATGTTATTTCAGTTTAGGGTTGCCACCTTTCAGAAATAGAAATAAGGGACGCCCCCCCTCACGCCTGAAGCCGCACAGGCAAAAAAAAAAAAAAAGTCCCCAAAACTCCTAGGATGCATAGAAATGTATCTGTTTTTATATGAAAAAACAAAATGCTTTGATTTAAAGTTTAAAGTGCTTTATTAGCACTGAACATGTAAACATGACCGTACAGACAGCCTGAACCTGAGCATGGTCATAGTAAACAGTTAACAAAGGAAGTGCATAACTTCCCTCAACTCCTTCAATGTCTTGTTTTTTTGTTTTTTGTTTTTGTCGGACCAGGTTTAAACAGTTCACTCTCTATCTCACTCCTTCTTCCGTCACTATTAATCAATTAATCAATCAATAATATATAGTAGGACTATTTATTCACAGTGTTTATTTGCTGTTAATCTATTAGGAATAATTCCAAATGAGCAGCATTAGTTAGTTTACCTGCAAGATGTATGCAGGTAAATATAAATATAGTCTATATGACATCAATAAATAAGAGCATAACATACCAAATCAAGCTCAGGGGATGTTTAAGGTATAAAGAATTGTGATACAGATGCCTGGCTCCTCTGGGATCTTATATTACGTTTGTGGAGGTCCCCTGCAGCATGCTGTTTTACATCTGTCACACCTCCGTGAGACACTGAAAAAGTTTTCCTTCATGCCTTGCAGTTTACTTTATATTCATCTTCAGTGACTCTATCGAGCCACGGGTTGCCCTCTTCCCACTCCCGTCTATATTTTTGTAGACGTTTCCTCTTTTGAGGACGAGGTGGGGTTTCCTGAGCGTCTGCTGTAGGAGTCGAAGACATCTCTGTGAGGTAACTAGGCAACGAACGGTGACCAGGAAGTGGAGCGCAAAGGGGCTGGGCTGTGCAGTGTAGGGCAGGCAGCAGGCAGGCAGATAATATTTTGTTGTCTTTAATATTTCCTGTCCTTTCTTTGTTCATTATTGTTAGTTCAGTGTTCACATATGTGCGCGGTTGTGTGTGTGACAGACGTGCATGGGGCAATTGTGAAATACGGAATAAACTGCGTTCCGTATTGAACCAATACAGAACGCAACTTTTAATTCACAATTATGTATCGATTCCGTATTTCAAGGGACGGGTGGCAAGCATATTTCAGTTTCTTGATGAACAGTTCAGCCTCCTTAAGCTCATTGAAGAAGATAATATTGTTGTCGTGGAAAACACAAAGACGTTGAGGATATGCAAGTCCTCGGAATATGCCTTTCTGGATGAGGATTTTGATCACTTGGTCGAACTCTTTGCATTTCTGTCACACTTCCTCAGGCAGGTCCTGACGAATGCTAAGTTTAGAATTACCTTCTTGCATTGATATCTTTTTTGAGGCTTGCAGTATCAGATGTCTGTCTTTGAGTCGTACGAAGCGGATGAGAACTGGCCTCGGTGGTTTCCCATCTTCAGGTGGGGTTCAGCCAGAACGCAAGGCTTGTTCCAGCTTTGGTTGTTTATCCATAGAGAGTTTGAACCAGCTCAGTAACTTCTGCTGAATGTAATCGGCTAATGATTGCTCATAGCAAGCTCCTTCAATCAATCAATCAATCAATCTTTATTTGTATAGCGCCAATTCATAACAAGTGTTATCTCAAGACACTTTACAATAGAGCATAAAGCTCTTCATTTTATGGATACACATATATGCATAGATACATAATACATATAAAATACACATATACATATATATACAAATATATACATCCAACACCCAACATGAATCCAAATAGCCAATCATGAATCCCTCCATCATGGCGGCAAGAAAAAACCTTCTGTTAAGCAGCAGGAAATCTTGAATGTGGATCCCAGTCTCATGATGAACAGCAAATTCACACGATGCTGTGTCGGGTGTGAAGGCAAAAGAAGGAAGGTAAGAGGAGACAAGTGGACTAGAATGGTAACTAAAGTTAGGGACAGTTTCATGTACCATAGACCTGTCGTCTGATTTATTAGAGGGTAGCCTCTTGAGATGCTACATCTCATTTTCAGGAGGGTCCTCATGTCTGAATGGTTGTGGTGATCATTTTCTAGAAGTATAATCTTAGATATTCTTACTGAAAATAAGAATTTATGGTAGTGACGAACTCATGGGTGCCCAGACCACAAGTGCATCCCAACCATATTTGTCTCCATTAAATATAAATGAGTTAAAGGCCTCTTGAGATGTGACATCCCATTTTCAAGAGGGACCTCATGCCTATGTGGTAGTAAAATATAGATACTGTAGATCAGGGGTCTCAAACTCAATTTACCTGGGGGCCGCTAGAGGCAGAGTCGGGGTGAGGCTGGGCCGCATCAGGTTTTCCACAAGAAAAACTTTGAAAAAATTCTTATCTTCTCAAATGTCTTTATTTTTTAACACAAAATAAGATGGTTAAATAAATAAATTAATAAGGAAATAAACAAGAAATTAATAAGAAAATCAATCAATCAATCAGTAATAAGTAAATAAAATAATAATAATAATTATTATTATAATAATCATAATTACAATAATTAGGATTCAAATGTCTGTATTAGCAGTTCTTTAAACTTCTTCTGAACATTAGTTATTCTGATTCCTAATTCTGTTGTCTTTGAAAAACAATTATTGTTCATCAGGGCCGTAGTCAGGATTTGGAATAGGTGAGGTCCATGATGTTTGTATTTTTATTATTTTTTAGGCTACAAGTCACACAAGATGTGTATTGTTTAAATATCTTTTAATGATGTGAAATTAATTTTCCAAACAAAAATGTATATTTTTTCAAAAAAACAAATCAACTTTTTACATTGAAAGCTAGCTGAATCCTCCTGTGACCAGAGGCATGATCCTCCTCTGTGTTTCTCTGCCCTCCACTCTCCTCTGTGTACCTCTGCTCCCCTTCCATCTCTGAATGACTCTCTTCTCTGTGCTCCACCTTACTTTCATATTCCCTCTTCCATCCTCCTTGGTTTCATGTTCCTCTTTGTCAATTTCTTTCTGTTTCTTTGCTAGAAATGCATCCAGTGTATTCTGTTTTAGTCTCTTGGACATATTTGCCCTGCTCTCTGTGACTTGTTTTCTGTGGAATGGGTATATTAAAATTAATATGAGCTGAAAACAAAGCATGCGTCACGTGACTCGAGGTCCTCGAGTAGTTGCATCATCATGACGCGTGCTCGGCCAGCTGATGAACCTGGCGCTCATCAAAAAAAGTGCCTCCGCTGTGGATAAAAGTAAATAAACTGGCTTTGATCAGATGATTTGACAGGCTGTACTAGTGCCGAATGTTCTAAAAAATATATATTGTAGTCACCTACATGTAGATGGGCGGGGATGTGGTCTACAAAGTGCTAATAATAAAAATACTCAAGTTTTTGAATGGGGTTTGGCCCGCTGCCAAGCGCGTCACAGGGCGCATTTGCGCCGATCAAACAGCTGTTCGCCGTAACACGCACACAGGCACAAACAGAACACAAAGCCCATGGATGTTTACCACAATTTACAATTTACAAGCATGTTTCACGGAGAGGCTTTCAAGTTTTTATGAGTTTATGTTTTATTCAGTTGGGCATATTTGGAGAAAAAAAAAAACTCGGAAAAAATAGGTGAGGTCCGGACCTCGCTGACCTCATACCTGGTTACGGTCATGTTGTTCATCACTTTTCACTACTATTTCGAACATGGCTTGTCCTTTTGATGAGGATCCCATTGATGAAAGTGCAGCATTAATCCACAGAGAATTAAATAGGCTACGTCGCGAGCGGATCATTAGACCCCGCATAGATGTATTATCATATCCTGACAACTATCCTTTTGAGCGATACTGTTTCACTTCATAGTCCATATCTACATCCATAACCTGCTGTAATCTGTCCGCACATTTCTCTCATTTCACACTCTTCCATCCCAGCAGATAGCCTACTGTGTGTTGCGCCGCTTTGTTTCAAATGGCAGTTTTATATCTAACATTGGATATGCTGAGCAATAGGGCCAGGCTACTGTATGAAGCCTACAGCAGGCTGTCAGAAAAGTGTGTCTCGCCCTGAAACCACTTCTGACACAAACCTGTCAGAGCATCAAGGAGGACTGCAGGTGAATGACGTAGAGAGCGGTTCTATTAATTATTAATTATATTTTATTAATGACATTATGCTGCAACCTCAGACTGGGATTAGTAATTTTGTCCTGCTGGGCAGCAATTTAAAAGGTTTTTTTGGAATGTTGTAAACGCAGCGAGCTGGGACGAATGTCCGCGTGTGCCCAATAGAAACGAGGCAGCCAGCCAGGAACGGAAGAAAACGCTCCATGCCAACGCTGCTGTAACTTTCACTCACCGAGAAATGTTTCTCTGCTTGCATCAAGCCGATGTCCCGCCCTCGAGAGCCATATACACCACCGTGATTGGTGGGTTTGTTCAGCGCCGCACAAAACACTGTACAGTGCCGTTTATATCCAACTCGCGGGCCGCACTAACATTAAACTTTAAAAATAAGGCAGGGGCCACAAAATATCGGCTCGCGGGCCGCAATTGGCCCGCGGGCCGCGAGTCTGAGACCCCTGCTGTAGATGTATCGATCATGGATATGGAGATCATGCTAGTATCTGTATAAATAGCTATAATGATAATGGGAATGGAGTGTTCCTAATAAAATGGTCAACTATGTGTCATGTTTATAATTGTAGTTTTGAGGCTTCGTGACTCCACAGCAGCAGGCAGTCTCCACCAAGGATCCCAGGCCACCTACAAGACAAGAGCCAGAGACGAGTACAGGAGCAAACAAACGGGGCAAAAGCAGATGCAGAGAGAGAGAGAGACAGAGAGAGAGAGAGAGAGAGAGAGAGAGAGGGAGAGAGGGAGAGAGAGAGAGAGAGAGAGAGAGAGAGAGAGAGAGAGGGAGAGAGAGAGAGAGAGAGAGGGAGAGAGAGAGAGAGAGAGAGAGATAGACCCCGCAGTGCCAGACTCCCCCCCCCGCGGCAGTCTAGGCCTGTTATATCTAAACTATGAGTCTAATTTATGAACTAATTTATTTATTTATTTATAAACTATGAGCTGGTCCCTAACTGAAAGCTTTATCAAAGAGGAAAGTTTTAAGTCTAACCTTAAAGGTAGGTGTCAGACTCCCGAACTGTGGTTGGTAAATTGTTCCAGAGAAGAGGAGCCTGATAACTGAAGGCTCTACCTCCCATACTACTTTTGGAGATTAATGGTACCACAAGTAGGCTGGCATTTTGGGAGCGTAATGTTCTAGAGGGGTTGTACGGCACTACAAGCTCTTTAAGATAGACTGGTGCCTGTCCACTGAGAGCTTTATAGGTGAGGAGAAGAATCTTGAATTCTATTCTATATTTAATGGGAAGCCAATGCAGAGAAGCTAATACAGGAGTAATGTGGTCTCTTCTCCTAGTTCTAGTCAGCACACGTGCTGCAGCATTTTGGACCAGCTGAAGCGTCTTAAGTGACTTGCTGGGACAGCCTGAAAGCAGAGAATTACAATAGTCCAGTCTAGAGGTAACAAAAGCATGGACTAGCTTTTCAGCATCGCTCTGGGACAGGATAGGCCTGATTTTAGCGATGCTACGAAGATGAAAAAAGGCTGTGTTTGAAATTTGCTTTATGTGGGAGTTAAAGGATAGATCCTGATCAAATAGTACTCCTAGATTTCTAACAGTTGCGCTTGGTGCCAGACTAATGCCATCTATGGCAGTTAAATCACTACAAAAGGATTCTCTAAGGTGTTCGAGGGCCCAGCACAATAATCTCTGTCTTGTCTGAGTTAAGAAGAAGAAAATTTCTGGCCATCCAGGATCTGATGTCCTTTAAACAGGCATCTAGTTTGTCTAACTGGTTTGTCTCACCTGGCTTCAATGATACATAAAGCTGTGTATCATCAGCGTAGCAGTGAAAATTAACAGAGTATTTCCTCATGATTTCACCAAGGGGAAGCATATATATAGAGAAGAGAATTGGACCTAGCACCGAACCTTGAGGAACCCCGTAACTTACTTTAGTGTACACAGAGGACTTGTTGTTCACGTGTACAAACTGATATCTATTAGATAGGTAGGACTTAAACCAATTTAAGGCAGTCCCTGTAATCCCAAGTAACATCTCTAATCTCTGTATAAGAACATCATGATCAATAGTGTCGAAAGCAGCACTTAGATCTAACAAAACAAGAACAGAGAGCAGTCCTTTATCTGAAGCTGAAAGTAGATCATTGGTTACTTTAACTAGAGCAGTCTCTGTGCTGTGATGAGCTCTAAATCCTGACTGAAAGTCCTCAAGCAGGCTATTGTCTTGAAGGAAGTCACCTAGCTGATCAGCTACTCCTTTCTCCAGGATCTTTGAGGCAGATGGAAGGTTAGAAATAGGCCTGTAGTTAGCTAATGTTCCTGAATCGAGGTTAGGTTTTTTAAGGAGGGGTTTGATTACTGCTGTTTTAAAAGACTGTGGTACGTAGCCTGTTGATAGAGATATATTTACTGTCTCCAGCAACAACGGACAAACTAGAGGGAAGACCTCCTTGAACAGTTTAGTTGGGATCGGGTCTAAAAGGCAGGTTGATGTTTTAGAGGAAGAGACAAGAGAATTTAGCTCCTGAAGGCTAATCGTAGAGAAACTGTGTAACTCAGGTCTAACTACTACTACATTTAGAGGTAAGGTAGGTTCAGCTGGAGATAAAGAGTTGCTAATTTTGTCTCTAATTTTCAGAATTTTATCATTGAAAAAGTTCATAAAGTCCTCACAGCTCAGGGCTAGAGGAATCACAGGCTCAATAGAGCTCTGACTCCGTGTCAGCCTGGCTACAGTGCTGAAGAGGTATCTAGGGTTGTTTCTATTTTCTTCAATAAGTGAGGAGTAGTAGGCAGCTCCTTCTGGAAGACCTAGCAGAACCAAGCTTCTCATTCTGTCTTTGTTTGATAATATGTTCACCTTGGTTTCCAGTGTTTGTATCACCTTTTCTGCTCGATGTAGCTCCCGTTGAGCAGTTTGGAGGGTGTCCTCTAATGATGAAATCCTTCTTTCTGCCGCGTCGACACGCTGCTCTTGGTTTTGAAGTGTGTTGTTGGTAGCTTTCAGTGTGTCTTTAATTGCTGATACCTGTGTGGTTACATCCACCAGTCGTGTATCAATGCCATTCAATCGGACTACAATTTCAGAGCGCTGAGACTTCAGTTCATACATTATCTCCTCAACCGAAGGCTCCACTCCACTTTCCCGAGCGTTTGGTGCTGTTGTGTGGTCATCTTCGAATTGTTTGTTAAGTCCACCTTTGCTTCTTAGACTGGTTGCCATCCTGCAGGTTGCTGTTATTCCTTTAGTATACTTTCTATTTTGATTTGGCGTTTGAATACGGTTGTATTTTTTACTGAGAGGAGGTAAAAAGTAGAGATAAACGCTGAGGAGTTGTAGAGCTCTAAGTTCAGCCTGCCATCTTGTTTTCTCCCTCGCTCCCTTTTCTACATGCTAACGTTATTGTTGAAAAATCTAGAATATGTGGAATGGAGTTCATTGGACACCATGGAGGAAGCCAATGCTGTCCAGTAAAAACATTGCTGCATGTTTGAAGTTTGCAAAAGAGCACCTGGATGTTCCACAGAACAACTGGCAAAATATTCTGTGGACAGATGAAACCAAAAGTGAGTTGTTTGGAAGAAACACATAACGGTATGTGTGGAGAAAAAAAGGCACAGCACACCAACATCAAAACCTCATCCCAACTGTGAAATATGGTGGAGGGAGCATTAAGGTTTGGGGCTGCTTTGCTGCCTCAGGGCCTGGACGGATTGCTGTCATCAATGAAAAAATGAATTTCCAAGTTTATCAAGACATTTTGCAGGAAAACTTACGACCATCTGCTAACTGAAGCTCAACAGAGGATGGGTGATGCAATAGGACAATGACCCAAAGCATAGAAGTAAATCAACAATGGAATGGCTTCAACAGAAGAAGATACTGCTTCTTGAGTGGCCCAATCAGAGTCCTGACCTCAACCCGATTGAAATGTTGTGGCATGACCTCAAAAGAGCGATTCACACAAGACATCCCAGGAATATTGCTGAACTGAAACAGTTTTGTACAGAAGAATCGTCCAAAATTCTAAGAGTTCTCTTAAAACCTATTCACAAACCTGCTAAGACTAACTCTAACTGAGAAATTTAGAGAACTCTTAAGCTAAAAGAAAGGGGTGGAGCTGACCCGTTGCTATGGATGCTGTCATGTTTCCGGAACCACTTGACTCACAATGCCTACAGCGATTGGCTGACAGGCACGTGTCTTTTTGAAAGTGAGTACTTTCTACATAGAAATCACTCAAATTAGAAAAAGGTGTCATGCTGGCATATTTAAATAAAGACCTTCAAATAAAAAATATAGACTACCAATTAAACATTAAACCAGTGATATGGTAACTAGTCAAGTATTTTTTCTGCTAATTTTGAGCAGCTGTATCTGGTAAAACAAATATTAGATATACATGTAGCAACCAAGGGGTTTGGGGTGCCAGAGGGTGAGGAACTGAGGGTGAGGTGGGGGGGGGGGGCTCTCAGCTCTGAAAGGGAAAACAAAAATTAGACGGGCCAAATCACAAGAAGACAAGGACTTGAAGAGAAACAAGTAAAAAAAACAAATAAACAAACTCAAAGTCAAATTATCCAAGCAAGGGAAGGAATAAGCAGTCAAAAGAAAAGATTCTTACGTAAGGAGAGTAACTAATAGTAGCCAAAGAATAAAATACAGTAACAAGAATTACTAACTTGTGCTTTGATGCAAAATAAACCAACTCCCCAGAAGCAAATACTCCAACTTAACCTAAATAAAATACGAACATAAACCCCTGAAAGAAAATATTCAAATAAACCCCAGAAAGAAAATATTCACATATACCCCTAAAGGAGATTTTCAAATAAACCCCAAAAGGAACATTCAAACCACCACAAAAAGGAACTCAAAAATAATTAATCTAATTTGCACAACCCAAACAAAAGATGACAAAAAACTCTAGGGTAAAACGTAACTGAAACAACAAACTTAATTCCCCATCCCATATAGTCTTTTAAAGTTCATGCACAAGTAATGATCCTTATAAGTGTGCAGATGCGGGGTTGGCGGCGTGCTCTGGCGGGGGGATGCCAACAGCAGGGTCCCAGCGGAGCGGAACAGTCTCAGGACCAAACAGAGCACAGCACCCACGGCAAGACTGCAGAGCCGAAGGAGACAGACCAGCGGAGCGAAGTGGCACAGCAACCCAAAGTCAAGCCGACCCAAGCAAGGCAAAGTAAGCCAGCAGTATCCCACGCAGTCAGCCACAGGCTCTGACAAACAGAGAGAAACACTGTAACAACACAAATGGCTAAGATGAGGGCTAACAGGTTAGCCTGAGGAGAGCTACTTACCAGTCAGACATTGGTTAATATACCCGCGGGAGAGGACACATTACGCGCAGTTGCCAACACCAACATCAACAACCTCCGCTGCTTACCCTCTGCCTCCGCAGAACCAAACATTGTCAAAGGACCTCTTTCACAATACGTGTAATTTTGCCCACAGCCCAATTTTTTGTTTATTGTGTGGTATTTGTAGTACACCCAGAGACTCCCAAGAATATACCTTTAGAAAATCCAAATGTCATCCAGGGCCTGTACTATGACCTATTTTATGATCATTGCCATAGGTGTGAGCCAGGGTGCACACTTTACCCCAAAACTTACTCAAACACTAATAATAAATCATCAAATTGGGTCAAATCACCTTCACTGAAGTCTGGTGCATCTTTTGAAATCAAATGTAAAGCTAAGTATTACAATTGAAAGAAGTTATTGAATTTTAACTGGAAAAAAAAAAAGTTTTTTTTATGATTTTTTCAACAAATTCAATTCTTTAGAGATGTGTCTGACCAACTTACAGTTGCTGTACAAATGAAATACTTACAAATTATTTGGCCACATATATTCTCAAAGTGGGAAAAAAATCATCAAATTCTGAGACTGGTAAAGTTGTTCAATTAACAGGTTGGGTTACTGTGGAAGAATCAGGATGCTGTTCCATGTCTTGTATATCAGGGAACCTTTGAAGATTTGTTCAGAATTCATCCTTTAAGTATGATTTCTTTTGAATTTGAATGCTAGATTCAAAACAAACATTTCACATGAAATGTTATTCATTTTAATATTGAACAGCCACAAAGGGCCTGTATATTATGCCTTTGTGATGAGATAATAATGAGCCATTGATACAAGTAAAAACCGATGCAGTTTTGGATTGTTGTAATCAGATTGTATATATCTACAATGACAGCAATACATACACATTACTTCTGTCAATTTCTGTTTCTAGTACTTATACATGTAATCTGTTTTATGGCCTTCGTGTCTTTTTGCATAGCAATGGCTTGGACAATTTTAATTTGTAGACTGGAACTACAGTGAGGGAAAGGGGATCTGAGAAATCCATAAGATGTATGATTGGCTGGTTATTTCATAGAATGGAGTCTTTGAATTTGCTTGTGTATGGTTGGAGGGGTTTCTGATTTTGAAAATGTTTATAATATCCCAAATAATAGATTACAGATGCAACATGTGCACACATGCCAGAGGTTCTCTTTCCAGCAGGACAGAGACAATAATATGCCTTCACAGGATCATCTGATGCATTCTTGTCAAATTGAATCCAAACATTGTATTTTATTTGAGATCTGTGACGAGAATGAATCTGTCCCCTAATGAGATCAGCATCATGCTGGTAAACCCAAATCTCATAGTCACCATCATTTTTTTGATGCTCAGCAATGTAGCCAGGGGACTGTTTGATTTGGTATGTACCGCATGTTATGGTCTCAAGGTATTCCAGATTCACATGAGGGAACGAGATATCAGATGCTTCAAGCTTCTGCCATTCACTACGAGCTCTACGTGACATATTTGGGTCTTCTGCAACTCGTTTTGCCAAAACATTGTCTTTTTTTAAAAGTGAAAGCATATGCTGAGCCATCTTAGTATCTCTTCTTCTCGATCTGGATCTGAAACATATATTGGTCCTCTGAAGGCATTGAGACATGCAGTTACTATGCGCACTAATTTGCCAATGACCTCAACGAAATAATTTGAGGTAAGTTGTTCCTTAAACAACATCCACTTCTTTAAACGCCCATGGTAGGACTCTACCATCCATCTTGTTTTGGTACAGCAACGATCACTATTGGCTGTTGAGGAATCCAATTGGGATTTACCAGGTGGTAAAAATGACGGCATTCTAGCATCATACCCCAACTTAGCAAGAAGATCTAAGGCATCCCTGAAACCGCGATCTACAATCATATTGTCATTTGCTTCTAACCAAGATTTCAATATTTCAATTTTTTCCATGATGAGCCGAGTTATTGTTGCATCATTTACGTTACCATGGTAGGGGCCAATAGTGTCTAAAACATATCCATCAGGCAGTACAACTGACATGAATTTTAGGTAATTTCGTTTTTTCTGTCCTCCGTAAGATGCCCTTTGAAACTGATGATCACTGCATTTGTTGAGGTAGATATATGTACCATCTAAGATAAGAGTGACCTGGTCACCATAAAAAGCTTTAGTAAAGACAGTGTTGTGAGCTATGGCATCGTGGCGTGAAATATGATTTGTGCCAATGTATTTGGGAACAACTATTGTGTTCAAAATATCTGCAATTGTATGAAAATATCTTGACAGTGTAGCTTGGGAAAGATTAGTAAGCATGGTCATTTGATTCCATGAAAGGTTTGTTTTCAGTTTAGTAAAGAAGCAAATCTATTGCTCTGGAACTATCACTTGAACCTGAAACAAGATCAGATTCACACATGTCATACATGTTCTGAAATTGCACCAATGTCCAGCCAGTCCATGCATGGCAGTCAGAATCTGACAGGGTTTCAAACTTCAGTTTGGGTGATGTCTCATGTTTGGATACTTCATGTAGAATATATATAATATATATACTTCATATATAGAATATATGAAAAAAAATATAATTCAATTGAATGCACAATACTAAATTGAAGTTAACATCCATTTGCTGCAAATTGCATGAAATAAAACATTACCCTTGATATAATACAAGACATAGAACAGTATCCTGATTGTTCCACAGTAACCCAACCTGTTAATTGAACAACTTTACCGGTCTCAGAATTTGATGATTTTTTTCCCACTTTGAGAATATATATGTGGCCAAATAATTTGTAAGTATTTCATTTGTACAGCAACTGTAAGTTGGTAAGACACATCTCTAAAGAATTGAATTTGTTGAAAAAATCATTAAAAAAACTATTTTTTTTTCCAGTTAAAATTCAATAACTTCTTTCAATTGTAATACTTAGCTTTACATTTGATTTCAAAAGATGCACCAGACTTCAGTGAAGGTGATTTGACCCAATTTGATGATTTATTATTAGTGTTTGAGTAAGTTTTGGGGTAAAGTGTGCACCCTGGCTCACACCTATGGCAATGATCATAAAATAGGTCATAGTACAGGCCCTGGATGACTTTTGGATTTTCTAAAGGTATATTCTTGGGAGTCTCTGGGTGTACTACAAATACCACACAATAAACAAAAAATTGGGCTGTGGGCAAAATTACATGTATTATGAAAGAGGTCCTTTGGGCTGTTAAATGTCAGATCCCTATCAAATAAAACTTTCATTATTCAAGACTTTCTCATTACCAATAACGTAGACATGTTCTTTACCACAGAAACATGGCTAAACCACAATGACTTTGCACCATTAAGAGAAACAGCTCCTCCAAATTTCCACTTCTTATACCAACCCCGACCCTCTGGACGGGGTGGTGGCTACAGAAACATGTCGTGCTCTGTTGTTAGCATTGGGTACTTTTCTTCATTTGAATTATTGTGTTTCAGAATTAATATTAAAACTCCCATGCTCTGTTTATTGATTTATAGACCCCCGAAACAACCAACTAATTTCATTTCTGAATTCTCAGAGCTAGTTACCCTTATTCTGCCAAACTACGACAGGGTTCTAATTCTGGGTGACTTTAATATCCATGTTTACTGTCCTACTCATCCCCTTGTCAAAGAATTTTCAACTGTTATAGAACAATTTAATCTTACACAATCCATAACCAGCCCGACACATGTCAAAAATCACACTCTAGATCTAGTACTGTCCTCTGGTCTCTCCCCCTCTAATATTGAGCTCATTAATGCCTGTATCTCAGATCATAAAGCAATAATGTTTGACTCACTGTTAACTCCTTCTGCTCCAACACAATTATTCTCTTCTTACTCCCGCATCCTCACCAGCTCCACCTCCACCCAGTTCTCTGCTGCATTTAGAGCAGCACCAACCACCTGCCAGTTAGAATCCCCCTTTCTTTCACTAAACACAGAAGAATTACTGTCTCTCTTTAACCAGTCCTGTAATCAGATTCTTAATTCTCTTGCTCCTCTCAAAAATCGAACAAAGAAACACAAAACCTCACCATGGCTAAATGATCATACCAGATCCATAAGACAGGAATGCAGAAAAGCTGAGGGTAAATGGCATAAAGACCATCTGCAGATCTCCTACAACATTTTCAAAGACCTCTTATCAGATTACCAACGTGCTGTTAAGAATGCAAGAACAATATACTTCTCTAAAATCATAGAAAGAAGCTCCCATGATCCAAGAACCCTTTTCAGCGCCATTAACTCCATTATCCACCCCTCACCCACATCCGACTTAGAACCTCCATCCATTAGCTGTGAGACCTTCAAAACATTCTTTATTGATAAAATTGAAAATATCAGACACAACTTAACCCCTACTGGTAGTGCTTTAGTAAATCCACCCAAGACCCCACCAACACTTCACACTTTTTTGCCCATCTCTCTCTCGGAGTTAGACAGAATAATTTATGGCTCCAAACCCACCACCAGCTCACTGGACATAATCCTCTCTAAATTGTTGAAGGAGGTCTTAAAAGAAATTGGTCCCAGTCTTTTAAATATATTTAACAGCTCCCTGCTCACAGGTAATGTGCCAAAATCATTCAAGCATGCCATAGTTCACCCACTACTGAAAAAAACAGATCTTGACCCACAACTTCCTAACAACTTTAGACCCATATCAAAACTTCCTTTCCTCAGTAAAATATTAGAAAAAATAGTTCTTTATCAACTGACCCCTCACCTTAACAACAATAACATTTTTGAAAAATTTCTCTCTGGTTTTCGCACAAACCACAGCACAGAATCTGCTCTGTTGAGGGTAACCAATGACCTTCTCATGTCAGCTGATGGTGGCCTCTCCACGGTCCTTGTCCTCCTTGATCTCAGTGCCGCCTTTGACACTGTTGATCACTTTATCCTCCTACATCGTCTGCAGCACTGGGCAGGAGTCTCTAGTTTGGCACTGAACTGGTTTAAATCCCTTGTGGAGTTCCCCAAGGCTCTGTCCTTGGCCCCCTGTTGTTCTCCATATACATACTTCCTTTAGGAAAAATTATTCAGAATTACAACATCTCATTTCATTGTAATGCAGATGACACACAACTTTATCTGCCCATTCACCCCTATAACCAATCTGGTCCCTCAGACCTCGATAAATGTCTGGAGGATATTAGGGTATGGATGGCAAACAACTTCCTGCAATTAAATGACAGCAAAACTGAGATCATAGTTTTCCATCCCACAAACTTCCCTAAAACCGTCCTGTCCTCTCTCAGTCACCTATCAGAATACATAACACCTCATGTAAAGAACCTTGGAGTAATATTTGACAGTAATTTAAAGTTTGACAAACAAATTAGCTCTGTAATCAAATCTAGTTTCTTCCAGCTCAGGATCATATCAAAAATCAGACCGTTTCTGTCACATAAAGACTTGGAGAAAGTCATCCATGCCCTGATATCCTCCAGACTTGACTACTGTAATTCCCTGTACTTTGGAATAAACCAGGCTTCAATACAGCGACTACAGCTTGTTCAAAATGCCGCAGCAAGACTACTTTGCAGGCGTAAAAAAAGGGATCATATTACACCCATACTCGCATCGCTTCATTGGCTCCCTGTTCAGTTTAGAATACCCTACAAAATTCTTCTGTTTGTTTATAAAGCTTATCACAACACTGCTCCCAGCTACATCACTGAACTAATATCACCATACAGCACTGCACGGCCCCTCAGATCATCACATCAAGGACTCCTAACTGTACCAAGGTCCCTGTGATGGCCACAGCCACACATTGGATATATTCACCCTCACCTCACCAGTTGCTCACCTTAATGTTCACCCCACATCAGCTGCTCACCTCATAAGTTTGACATATATTTTGCAGTAAAAAGAACACATCTACACATTATTTTGATTCAGTCTTAGTTTATTAGTTGCTTTGGGTCTTACACTGTTTAGATTTAGTGCGCACAGTTTATTCATTGTAAGATTTAAATCAATTTTTCTGTTAATTCTGGTCTCCCTTTCTTTGAGAACCTGTGTGCATGTATGCATCTGTGTCTGTCCGAGTGTATGATGATGTATGACATGATGTATTTGGTGTACTCAATATGTTTTTGACTCTTCTCGGGTTTCCCCTGCTGTACAACACTTTGGCTCAAACTCAGTCTGTATTTTAAAGTGCTCTATAAATAAAGTTGATTGATTGATATTTGGAAGCAGGCAGCCGGTGGAGATCAGCACTGCGCTTAGTCTTCTCTGCTGCGTCCGTAAGTGCCAGCCGAGCCCTCCTCCACACCTCCTTGACCCGCCGTAGATGGGCGCCAACAGAGGAACACTGACCTCTCTCTCTTGCTCAGAAAAAAGGGGTGGTTGGTATCCAAAGCAAACTTGGAATGGGGACATACCTGTGGCTGAGCAGGGGAGGGCGTTGTGGGCGTACTCCACCCAAGGCAGGTGATCGCTCCAGGAAACCGGGTGGTGGGCTGCCACACAGCGTAATGCACTCTCGAGATCCTGGTTGGCCCGCTCAGTCTGGCCGTTGGTCTGAGGATGAAAGCCCGACAAAAGGCTGGCTGCTGCGCCCAGGGCCTGGCAAAACTCCCTCCAGACACGGGAGGAAAACTGAGGTCCACGATCCGAGACAATGTCCTGGGGAATGCCGTGTAGCTTGAAAACATGTGTAACCAGTAAATTAGCCATCTCCAGGGCTGAAGGCAGCTTGGGAAGGAGAACATAGTGAACCATGTTCGAGAATCGATCCACCATCGTGAGAATTACTGTGTTACCTTGGTAAGGAGGGAGGCCAGTGACAAAGTGGACCGCTATGTGAGACCATGGGCGACTAGGCACCGGTAGAGGGTGCAGCAGACCAGCAGGTGGCTTACGGGAGGCTTTCCCCCGGACACAGACTGAGCAGGCAGCCACGAACTCCCGGGTGTCCTTGGCCATATTATGCCACCAGAATCCCCGTTGGATGAAAGAAAGGGTCCGGTTAGCGCCAGGGTGGCAAGAGAGCTTAGAGGAGTGCCCCCATTGCAACACCTCCGATCTAACTGAGTCAGGGACGAACAGCTTGTTGGGAGGGCCCGTTCCGGGATCAGGATGACGTGTGTGTGCGTCCCTGACGCCCTGCTCAATCTCCCATTGTGCTGCTCCTAGAATGCAGGAAGGGGGCACAATGGGGGATGGTTCCTCGGACTCCGTCGCAGGGGAATAAACCCGGGAGAGGGTGTCAGGCTTGATGTTCTTAGAACCCGGCCGATAGGAGATGACAAAGTTGAACCGGCTGAGGAATAGGGACCACCTGGCCTGTCGGGGGTTGAGCCGTTTAGCTGTCCTGAGATAAGCGAGGTTTTTGTGATCGGCCCAAATAATGAAGGGTTTCTCCGCTCCCTCCAACCAGTGTCTCCACTCTTGCAGAGCTCCCACCACCGCCAAAAGTTCCCGATTGCCCACGTCATAGTTGCATTCAGGGGCTGACAGGCAAAGTGAAAAAAAAGCACAGGGGTGTAATTTCTTGGTAGTAGGATCCCGTTGTGAAAGAATGGCTCCCAATCTGGATTCTGATGCATCCACTTCCAAAACAAACTGGAGAGCAGGGTTAGGGTGAAGCAGCACAGGGGCGGAAGTAAAAAGGTCTTTGAGGGCCTGAAAAGCCCTCTTCACCTCCTCTGACCAGGTAAAGGGGACTTTGGTGGAGGTGAACTGAGTGAGGGGCCTGGCTACCTGACTGTAATTCCGGGTGAATCTCCGGTCGAAGTTGGCAAATCCTAAAAAACGTTGCAATTCTTTGCGAGAAGTAGGGGTGGGCCAGCTGGTGACAGCCTGGATTTTATTTGGATCTGGACGTAACTGGCCTGACTCAATAATGTAACCAAGGAAGCTGACTTTAGAGGAATGAAACTAACACTTCTCAGACTTAACGAAGAGTCGGTTCTCTAAGAGGCGCTGGAGAAAGAGGCGAAGGTGCTGTTGGTGCTCAATTAAATTTTTTGAGAAGATGAGGATGTCATCAAGATAAATGAACACGAATCTGTTAAGGACATCCCTAAAAATGTCGTTTATGAATGACTGGAAAACCGCAGGGGCGTTAGTGAGACCAAATGGCATGACCAGGTATTCAAAGTGGCCCATGGGAGTGTTGAAAGCGGTTTTCCATTCTTCCCCCTCCCTGATGCGAATGAGATGGTAGGCATTTCGCAAATCAAGTTTGGAGAAGATCTTAGCATGGCACAGGGGCTCAAACGAGGGATCGATCAGAGGAATAGGGGACTTATCCTTAACAGTGATGTCATTAAGTCCACGAAAATCAATGCAGGGACGAAGGGAAGAATCCTTCTTCCCGACAAAGAAAAACCCCGCCCCAATGGGAGAAGAAGAAGGCCGAATTAACCTGGAAGCTAAGGACTCTGAGATGTAGTCCTGCATGGCCTCTTTCTCGGGATGAGAGAGGTTGTAAAGGCGGCTAGATGGTAAGGGGGCGCCAGGGAGCAGATTTATAGCGCAGTCATAGGGACAGTGAGGAGGTAAAATTTTGGCCAGATCCTTACTGAAAACCAGTGCTAAATCATCATAGCAGGACGGAACTAACGTAAGGTCAGGAGGACAAGGTGTTAAGAGGGGCGAAGAGCTACTCGCTGCTGCTGACTGAAGACAGAAAGAGTGACAGTGTGTACTCCAATTAACCACGGTAGAAGTGGCCCAGTTGATATGGGGACTATGGATTTTAAACCATGGTAATCCGAGAATAACTGGGGAGCTGGGAGAAGAGATGATAAAAAATTTGATCCTCTCTGAATGGTTGCCAGACAACAAAAGTGTGAGGGGGACAGTCTCAAAGGTAACTGAAGCAATAACTCGCCCGTCTAGTGCCAACACTCGTTTAGCCTGAGAAAGTGGATTTATGGGGATGTTATGAGACCTGACAAATTCCTCATCAATAAAGTTATCATCAGCACCTGAATCCAGAAAAACTGAAGTTTTAACTGAAGAGGATGGAAAACTAAGAGAGGCTGAGAAGGTAGATCTGAAAGAAGGGCTGGAAGAACTGGATGTCTGACTCACCATTACGCCCTTTACTAATGGTGAGTCCTGTCTTTTAGCAGCAGGGGGCAGGACTGGAGAGAACGTTCGGCTCCTCCACAGTAACGACACAGATTCTCCACTTGGCGTCTTCTTCTCTCTTTTGAATTGAGTCGTGTCCTTCCCAACTGCATGGGTTCCTCCGAGTCAGCAGGGGGAGTAAGAGTCGAGGATGCCTGACAGACTGGAGCAGGGTGAGTGGAAACCACTAACTGGCCAGAAGGGGGAGTCTGGCGGCAAGTGCCCACAGCCCTCTCCCTACTTCTCTCTCTCAGTCTCCCATCAATTTTGATGGCTAAATCAAAGAGATCTTGCAGTGCTTGAGGTTCATCCCTAGTTGCCAATTCATCCTTTAACTCCTCTGACAAGCCTTTAACAAATAATGCTTTTAATGCAGCTGAATCCCATCCACACTTCCCCGCTAAAATCTGAAAATCTACAGCATAATTAGCCACAGATTGAGACCCCTGAGAAAGGGCTAGAGCTGTTTAGCTGCATCCTGGCCTACTACGGGGTGGTCAAAAACCTTACGAATCTGAGAGGAAAATGTATCAAAAGAAGTAAGTACACTAGAACCCCCCTCCCATAAGGCTGTGGCCCATTTAGCTGCTTTACCCCGGAGGTGATTTATGGTGTATGCTATTTTAGCTTGATCAGAAGCATAACTGTGTGGTTGGAGCTTGAAAACTAAACTTCAATGAAATAAAAAACGGCCACAAGAGCCAAAATCACCCGAGTACGGCTCCAGTGTTGAAACAAATGGTTCCTTTAAACTGGCTTGGTCCTGAGAGAGAGAAGCAGGAGGAGAAGCCTGAGGAGCACTCACCGCAGCCACTGAGGAAGAGGTAATTTCACTAAGCTGAGTGTTCATTTGGTGCACCTGGCGTGCAATCTCCTCCAATGAGCCTGTCACTCCTTTCAACATGGTGTCGTGTTGTCCCAGGAGAGACCCATGTGAAGTGAGGGCCTCCTTTAACTGATCCCACCTCGCGGACTCCATGCAGAGGCCGGCTAATTCTGTTATGGTTTGGTGTTATTATGGACCCAGAGCAGAGGCAGGAGATCAATTAAAGTGAAAAAACTCAGGTTTAATCAAGTCCCAAAAAACACAGTGAACAAACAAAGGTGATATGTACAAAGGTGGTGGCGGTGGCAGGAGCTCGTGGAGACCTGGAAAAAACAGAGAGAGAAAAGTCTGATTAGTTCTCAGGTTGAAGGAGCAATAATCCAACACACCAAACAGGAAATAGATTAAAGCTCCGCGTGTCAGAGACAGGCTTAAGGCCAGCACTTAAAGCTTGTGAAGACGAACCACAAATGAAGTGCAATCAGCCGGCGTCGAGTAGAGGAAGCCTCCGGCTTTAAATAGTGGAGTCATCATGGCAGATGAGAACCAGGTGAGGACTCCAGGACAGGTCAGCTCCACCGTCACGCCCATGCCACAGCCACAGGGGAGAGAGAGAGAGAGGAGACAACCCGAAGAGGGAGGGGAGCAAAGCAAACTGGAGGAAAAGGGTGAAATCCTCAGAGAACCATGCAGGATGAAGTGTGGAGGAAATCCAGAGAGGCGCGAGTGTGCAGTGAGATGCATAATCGCTTTCGAGAGGACTTTTCTAAAGAGGACAGGGAGGCTCGCTCCAAGCTATGGCCATTAGTCCAGGAAGCAAGGAAGAAAGGGAAACGAATGCTCCTGAGGGAAGGTTATGCTCTGATAGATGGCCGCCGTGTGGACCCTGAATAGATAACCGCTTGAACTTACCTTGCTCTATTTCAGGTATATTATCTATCTTAGAATGGCTTCCAATCGTTAAAATGCTCAGAAGATTGCTGCAACAATGTTAAAGTAAAATTGTGACATGGATAGTTCTGTTACTCATTCCTGCTCATCATGCTCTTCGTATCTTCATATTTTATACTTAGTGAATGCTTTCCTTTATTCCCTTAAATACCAGAGGGTTAAAGAACAATGTTAAGTGTAAGGCAACATTCCTTTTTTTGTAAAGAGCAGAAGTGCGATTTTATTTTCTTACAAGAAACACATTCAGTGGAGGATGACACTATATTTTGGAAACAACAGTGGGGAGACTTTGTGTTATTTAGTCATGGGACATCACATTCAGCTGGAGTTATGATTCTGTTCAACAAGTTTCCTTGGAAGATAATCAACCATGTAAGTGACAAAAATGGTCATTGGCTAATGGTGGGGATTGAATTTAATAGTGTTAACTATATTCTGTTATGTCTATATAGTTACAATATAAAAGCAAAGAACAAGACCTTTTTTTCATCTCTGAGTAAACTGTTGGAGGAATGGAAAATCAAGCATAATACTGATAGGGTCATAGTGGGAGGGGATTACAATCTGGTCCCTGACCTCTGGATGGATCTTCTTCCTCCAAGGGGCCTTTGCTGAAATTACGAGGAAATTATGGTTGACTTATCTCTAAGGGGAGCCTAATTGATATTTGGAGAATGAGAAATACCAATACTATGCAATATACTTGGTACAATTCTGCTAATAATGGACAATGCTCAAGGTTGGATTACTGGTTAATTTCTACAAGTATGATTAATGAGGTATTTAAATGTGAAATATCAGCTTCACCTCTGACAGACCATTGTGCAATTACAATGTCCCTCCGTCCAGGTGGTTTTGAATCTGTTCCTAACCCTTTGGAAATTTAATAGCAATCTTCTTAAAAGCAAAAATTTCTGAAAGGAAACTAAAAATTTAGCTAAAGAAATTAATGAGTTAGATATGTCTCTGTCAAAGTGGGAATGTTTTTTTTTTTTTTTAAATATTTTTTTTATTGTTTTCAAATTTTACGAATAAACAAAACCTTTCTGAAAGAGTACCTATGTTCAAAAATTAAAGCATTTCACTTTCAGAAGGTCACAAAATACAATAGGAACAGAACAAAACAAAGTCAGTACATCAGAAAACAACACAGTTCTGGGTTTACGTTGCTTTTGACAGATAGGATAAAAATGGATTCCACATTTTTTCGAAGGTAGCACAGTTAAGGGACACACTGTATCTAATTCTTTCAATATGTAGCAGACTGATCATTTCTTGCAACCAACCATGAAAACTAGGAGTATTCTCAGATTTCCAAAGTGCAAGAATATTTCTCTTTGCCACAACCATGCCATATTGTATAGTCTTGCGCTGTAAACAAGACATTCTGTTTAAATGCTGATCTCTTCCCAAAATAGCTATAGCGGGGTTTGGCACAAAACTATAATCATATATTTCAGAGAAACAATTAAAGACATCTGACCAGAATTTATTCAGCTTAGAACAAGACCAAAACAAATGGCCAAGAGTTCCTTCAGCAGATTTACACTTCGGGCAGATAGGGGAGAAGGATGGTTAAAAGGAGCTCAGCTTTGTGCAAGAATAGTGAATCCTATGCAGTACTTTGAATTGAATTAATTGGTGTCTGGAGTTTATCGAACACAGAAAAGCATTTTTAAGACAACTTTCCCACATATTATTATCAATAGTTAAGTTAAGATCCTTTTCCCATGCTTCTTTAAGATGTAGTGTGGAAATAGGGTTGTGTGTTGTAAAGAAATCTACAAATTTTGAGACCAGACGTTTAGAGTCTGGTTTTAGATTAAAAAGGTAAAGTGGGAATGGTTTAAATTTAAAATTGAAGAAGTTGCCATTAGCACGAGTAAAGTTATTTCTAAAGCTAAGAAACAAAAGCAACAAGATATTATCAAAGACATTAATAAACTATGCCAGAAAACAAACTTATTAATGGATGACCAAATCAAATTAAATAATTTGCAAAGCCAGTTAGATCAGCTGTAGTTGGAAAAAGCGAAAGGAGCATTTGTACTCTCGAGAGCAAGGCGAAAAAAATTCTTATTTTTTTAATCTGGAAAAACAGAGACAAATGAAAAAAAAATTACCAAGCTAGTTGTGAATAACATTTGTATTGATAACCAAGATTCAGTCAATGAAGAAATAAAATTTTTTTACAGGAGTCTATATAGGTCCAAATTTGCTAAAGAGAACAATGTTGTTGTATTGTGCATGTAAAAAGAACACTAGCAGCCAGCTAATGAGCGGAACGAACAGTTTACTTCCGGAGGTTCAGTACAGTCACCCGGATGTCCTACACATCAGTCGGTTACCTGGTTTTACACTGCCACCTACTGGTATGATATAATACACAGGAACAGGTATATCACATATCCCTCTCTTTGAAGAATTCTGTCACTTACGAACATACAAGCCAATAATAAGCAATACACGGTGTCACATTTCAATAATAATCAACCTTGCATAGTGGATAATGTCAAAATAGTAAAAAAACAAACTGAGATTAACTTCTGAATATCCTAGTATTAACTAGAATCTATAAACTGTACCTTTCAGGAAATATTTTTTTTTTACGCCAACAAGATGTAAATACTCAAATACATTTTCAATTACTATATTGCAGTGCTAACTGAAAAGAGTTCCAAATGGACAAATATGTTCAGAATATGTAAAAAGTAACAGTCCATGACACATGCCACAATCTGCCCCTTTTAGGAAAAGACAGAGTTCAGGTGGCAAAATCTCCCAGCCAGGCAGGCGGCTGAATCTGCCTACGACTCCGCTAGGGCCTTGGAGGCGGTTGAGCAGAGGAGGGCGTCCTAGGGGGCATATAAACATCCTCAGGCCGCACACCAGTACTGGATGTGTGTACCTCAGGGAGGGGAAAATGTGCAGGGGACAGATGTATGGCGTTCCATACTTTACCATCAGAAAGCTGGTAGATCGCTGGGCCTTTCTGAGCAACCACCTGTAAGGGTTGTGTAAGCTTGGAGTGGCCTTTCTTTATGATTCCTGGCTTTTTGATCCTCACGTAGGAACCACATTGAAACTGGGGAGACTGTGCACCACAACATTCATCCACGTAGCACTTTACTTTGGCTTGTTTCAGCATGACAGTGTCTCTCACAGTGTCAGGCTGAGCAGATGCACGAGGTGGAGCAATTTTCCTGACATTCAACTTGGTGCGGAATGGACGGCCATGTAGAAGTTCAGCAGGGGAGACTTGAGTCAAAGCATGTGGAGTTGCTCGGTAAGTGAGGAGAAAGTCTGTGACAAAGGGCTTCCACTGTCGGCCCTCGATGTCAGCTGTTTGCAGACAATCCTTCAGTACCCTGTTCCATCTCTCCACTTCGCCATTACTCTTGTGGATAGCAGATGGAGCTGCAGCAGCGTGTAATGTCCCGAGCTGCTAAGAAGGCTGCAAACTCAGCAGACATGAATGAAGGGCCGTTATCAGTCACCAGTTCAAGGGGGTTGCCTTTACGGCTGAAAACAGCAGACAAGAATGTAATGACAGTAACAGACGTAATATCTGAGGTGAATGCAACCTCGGGCCACTTACTGTAATACTCCACAAGTGTAATAGCAAAATGGCAGTCAGGTGGAGTAGAGTGGAATGGGCCCACAATATCCATGGCAAGTTTTTCCCAAGCTGCACTGGGAAGGGGCACTGGTTGCAGTGGGGCAGCTCTGGTTATGGGATCGTCATTAATGGCGACTTTCACATCAGAGTCCATACCAGGCCACCAATACAGCTCTCTCAGTCTTTGTTTAGTCCTTACCATGCCTTGGTGAGTGTCGTGGGCTAGCTGTATGAGTTGCTGCTGAAGAGATGAGGGAATCACAACTCTATGAGTACCTCTAATCAAAACTTCATCAAGTTCAGCCAGTTCAGTCTGTACACGGTAGAAGGACAAAAGGGCAGGATCAAGGCCTTTAGCTGTACGGGGCCAACCATTTCTTAGACGAGCCATCACTTGGTGCAGCACTGGACAAACTTTGCAGGCAGCATGTAACTGTTCTGTAGTAACAGCAGCTGAGTCCACAGTCACCATTGATATGATGTCCTCGTCCATCTCTTGTGGATCAGCAGACAGCAGGGGCATGCGTGACAAACAGTCTGCTATGACGTTATCACAACCTGGCTTGTATTCCACAGTATAGTTGAAGCACATGAGGCAAGCAGACCATCTTAAAATCCTCTTACCCGCTCTTCCGAAGCCTTTGGTCGACAGGAGGGCTGTGAGTGGGCTATGATCGGTGCACAGGGTGAAGTGCCTTCCCCACAGGCACGTACGCCAACGCTCAGCTGCCCAAACACAAGCCAAATCCTCCTTCTCCAAGATACAGTACTTCCTCTCACAGCCAGTAAGGGACCTGGATGCGAATGCAACAGTCTTTTCAGTGTCCATGCATCTGGGTGAGCACTGCACCTATCCCATAGTCACAAGCGTCTGTCGTGACCAGTGTAGAGAGAGCAGGGTCAAGCAGTGTAAGAGCTGGGCTTGTAGCAAGCAGTTCTTTCATGTGTGTTAAAGCCTTTTGTGCCAAATCAGTCCATTTGAAGTCTGTGTTTTTCCTCAGCAGAGCATGAAGAGGTTCAACAACAAAGGCATAGCAGGGGATGAACTTTGAGTACCACCCTGTGAGGCCCAGGAAGGAGTGTAGGGCCGTGGCATCACCAGGGGGAGGAGCCTCTGTTATAGCAGTGACATGGTCAGGGTTAGGACGGATGCCTGAAGCAGAAACAACATGGCCCAAAAATGACAGTTCATTTTTTCTGAACGGGCACTTCTCCACATTTAAGTATCAGTATACACAACAATGTCATCTAAATAACATTGTACACCCGCCAAACCAGACAAAATCTGCGACATCATCCTCTAGAACGCACTTGGAGCTGATGCCAGATCGAAGGGAACCTTAATGAACCTAAACAGTCCATCATGAGTGATAAAACCAGTAAGGTCTCGGCTCTCCAGGTGCAAAGGTACCTGATGATATGCATTTTGTAGGTCGATGGAGGAGAACATCTGTGCTCCTCGTAGCTCATGGAACACCTCTTCAATATGTGGTAGTGGATGGCTGTCAACAACCACCGCTTTGTTGAGCTCACGTAGATCTGGACATAACCTGAGCCGACCAGACTTGCGTTGCACCACCACTATGTGTGAAACCCATGGTGATGAGTCAATGCGTTCAATCACGCCGTCCTTTTCCAATCTCTGTAGCTCCTGGGATACTGCATCACGAATGGCGAAAGGCAGACTACGTAGCTTTTGCTGCACAGGCCGTATTTCAGGTCTCACAGTGACTTTGTGTACAAAGCCAGTAACAGTTCCAGTGTCTGAAGGGTTAGTTTCAGCAGCTGTTTACTGTACAGGGACAACAGGGGATGTGATAGTAGTGACTTGACCATCTTTGATCTCAAGGTGCAGGGCATGAAAGAGATCCATCCCTAAAATGGGCGTACCTGCTGGAACAATGGATGTACTGGGACGTGCGTTTTGTCATGTATGCTACCTCCAGTTCCACACAACCAAGCACGGGTATGGGTGTCTTTGTGTACGTGGTCAGTGTCTTTCTGGGCTTTAGGAGAGGGGAGTGACTGAGGTGACTCTTGTACATATGCTCTGGGAGAATGGAGACACCAGACCCAGTATCACCATCAAATCAGCAGTAATGGCAGGGCCAGCTAACGCCTTCATTGAGACAATGCACATCAATTTATTGCTTTATTTAATCCTGTCATCTTCCACCACCAGCAACACTGTGACGGAGTCACTGGAAACTTCTCAAACACTGCATGAAACAGTTCTGCTCTTGCACACTTTGGCAAAATGTCCTGTCTTATTACATTGTCTGCATGTGACTGATTTAGCTGGGCACTTGGGGTAATTAGCAAAGTGTGATGCAGAGCCACATCTGTAGCATGTTACACCAGCAGTGGGTGAGACGTTCACAGCAGCAGTCTTTGGAGGTGGTCTGGAGCCATTACTGGAGTGTTTTTTATACCTCTGTTTGCCATGAAAAGTATTGCTGCGCACCATGCCGATATCAGCCTCGGCTGCTCCTCCTGATGAAGCTATTGTTTTAGCTTCGGCAAGGGCATTTTCAATTTGAGCAGCAATCGTCAAAGTCTTTCCCAGCGTAAGCTTATCCTCAAGCAGCAAACGTTCCCTGATCCTTGCATAGGACGTTTTTTCCACAATTTGGTCCCTTATCATGTTGTCGATAATGTCCCAAACTCACATGTAATGATAAGCTCCCGCAGAGCAGCTGCGTATTGAGCCGTGGACTCACCAGCTCACTGGGCTCTCTGACGAAACTTGTTCCTATCCGCAACAACATTCAGCTTTGGTACAAAAAATGTCTTTAAAGCCATTAGGGCATCGTCGTAGGAGTCTCCAATTTGCCGGCAGCGTGTAAAATATCCGCTGAGCCTCCACTTCGACCGTATGTATTAGCAAAGCACGCTTTCTCTTGTCCTCCATTCTGTCGGCCAGGGCAAGCACGTAGTTTTCAAACATGCGAATCCATGCTTCAAAAGGCACCGTAGGCTCACCGGGGCTTTGTAAAAATGCCGGAGGTGGCGCAATCCCAAGCAGAGCCATCCTCATCGGCAATATGTTGTATTGTGCATGTAAAAAGAACACTAGCAGCCAGCTAATGAGCGGAACGAACAGTTTACTTCCGGAGGTTCAGTACAGTCACCCGGATGTCCTACACATCAGTCGGTTACCTGGTTTTACACTGCCAACTACTGGTATGATATGATACACAGGTATAAACAGGTATATCACAGATATCAGAGAACTGCTCTATAATGCCTTTCTAGGATGTCTTTCAACTGGACAGTTGTCCTCTACAATGAAACAAGGTATCATTACCTTAATCCCAAAGCCTAACAAGGATAAACTGTCTCTTGATAATTTGAGGCCTATTACTTTATTATGCAATGACTATAAATTGTTAGCACATTTACTCCAACAGATTAGATATGGGGTTAAAAAATTTAGCTGACGAGTGTCAACCTATAGAGAATACATCGATACAGACAGTTACATATTGTTTCTAGACTTTTTCAAGGCATTTGATACTGTTGAACTTTTTGTTGAAAATGCCACAATTCTTAGGCTTTGGGAATAATTTCTGTAACATAGAGATGCTCTATACTGACATCAGTAGTTCAGTATCTCTGAACCCTGGAGTAACTCCTAGATTTCCAAATTGCCTCAATTATTGTTAAAAATGAAATTAAATATCTAGGTATGTTGAAATCCAAAAATGCAATTAGAAGAGAAGACGTCAATATTTCTAACCGTATGTTAGATATGAAAAAATCTTTGAGCCACTGGCTAACCAGAGATCTCACCATCTTTGGAAGAAACATTTCGTCTAAAGCAGAAGGTATTTTCGAGTTAATTTATCCTTGCCACTCCTCTTATTTCCTCAAAAAGCATAAATACAGCCAACTCAGTTATTTTTCAGTTTTTGTGGAGAAATAAAACTCATTATAAAAGAAAATCTAAACTTGTCAAAGAATATGAAAATGGAGGCATGAAAGCCCCAGAATTTTAATCAATGGTCGGCACCTTCAGGCTAAACTGGATTAAATCTTGCTTATCTCAGCCTGACTCTATGTGGTTTCACATTCCAAGATCCTTGTTTAAGCGAAAAGGAGGTTTAGAATTTTTATTGAAATGTGACTTTGAAGTGAATAGGATCCCCTTAAAGTTATCTGATTTTCATAAACAGGCCCTTCTTTTTTCCAAAACGGTATCTACCCACAACTTCCCTCCTCATAACTCAACTCTTTGGAACAATAGAACCATTCCTATTAACAAAAAACAGTGTTTATTGACAGTTGGTTTAAACAAAATATTATATTTGTGACTGATTTAATGAATTGTAGTGGTTCCTTTTTGAGTCACACTGAGTGTGTTGTCAAATATAATTTGAACTGTACCCTAAAAGAATTTAAGCAAATACTAAAAGCAGTTCCTTTACACTTAAACTACTTAATCCAGAATTTCTTAAATTACAACAATACTCCATCAAAATTACCTACTCTTTTGGTTGAGGAACTTAATTTGATGAATTAAAAATGTAATAACAATTGTATTAATTTTGTTTTTAAATCCAGAATTTTCCATGATTTTTGCAGAGGAATACGACAAAACCCAGAGCAAGTTAACTCTGTCACCTTGAACAAAGCATTTTCTTGATTCATTGAATGGCCAATTCTTCCAAAAGTGAAAGAAACTCATTTCAAAATTATTTATAAGATCTATCCTTTTTCCGATTTCCTCAAAAAAAGATTTAACTTTGAGGTCGAATTATGTTCCCTCTGCAATAACAATGATGAAACTTTGAAACATCTATTCTTTCTTTGTCCTGTATCTCAATCATTTGGGGCTGATTTAAAAAGTTGGGTTTCACTTAAGATAAATGATGTTCCTAACTTTGAATGTAATCACGTTCTTTATTACATGGACGGATTGGACGATTCCATTTCAGAGATTATCAATATTATTTTATTGATGGGTAAATACCACATCCACTGTGCAAAGTGGAGAAATCACAGGCCCTCCTTTCCTGGCTTTATGAATGAGTTTAAATTGTTCTTTTTTACCCTAAAAAGACTGAAGACAAAAAATGCTATTAGGATATGTTATGATCTAGCACATAATCTTTTATTTAATCTAAAATTGTTAATATTTTTAATTACTTAGTATATGTAAGTGTATGTTTGCATTTACAGTATGTTTTTTTTATATTACAGATGGGTAAACATTCAATTTCATGTATTTTCCAAATGTTGTGCTATCTAAATTGAAAACCAAAGCTAATGTCCCCCACCACATATGTATTTATTTACATTAGAATTTCAGAGAACTAGGATTTTTATTTTTGTTCTTTAAATTTTCATACTGAACCTTGTTTTGTCTGTAACTTTGCTTGACTTTTCATTTTATTTATGGATGCCTTACTGATTATGTAACCCTCTGTGTCCTATGATTGTTGTTATGTTTTATTTTTACTTTGTTTTATTTTATTATGCTGTGGAACAGAAAATGCTTTGTATTTACTATCCTCTTTGAGAGTTTGTATTATTGTTAAATGTTCAATAAAAAAATAAAAATAAAAAAAGAGTCGGAGCGGCCAACATAAAATAATACATAATTTTACACGCCGAAGCGTAGGGCGGTGCCATTGTACACAGCCACCGGAAGTAGATGTTTTTAATTTACGGTCTGTTGTACACAGAAGGAGGATAGCTCGTAACGCCACTGACAGTAACCAATAT
Organism: Scarus forsteni; assembly: GCA_036419115.1. Classification (NCBI taxonomy): domain Eukaryota; kingdom Metazoa; phylum Chordata; class Actinopteri; order Labriformes; family Labridae; genus Scarus; species Scarus forsteni. The sequence continues at coordinate 12,505,967 of JAZDUH010000049.1, read as the reverse complement.
TTCCACATTTCCAACATGTCTATGGGTGCTTCCCAATGTGCCAAAATGCAGTCTCCTCTCTCCTCTCTCCTCCGCGACACCAGAAGTACTTTGTGAGCAGCCATATTGAAGGACGTTCCAAAGCGCCAAATGCGCTCCTCGGAGAGAGGAGAGAGGAGCGAGGAGACTGATCTGGAGGAGGGATAATCGAGGAAACACAAGTGCAGGCTTCGCGGAAGTTTTTTCACTGAGAGACACGCCCCCTTGTGACGTATCAGCAGCCGGCTGTAAAAGGTCAGCTGCCCACATGTGTGAAATTTATACACCATGGTGTAAAAGAAGCTATATCCACATTTCACACAAAGTAGCCAATGTGTAGGCCTAATGTTCCCTCAAAATGTGAGCAGTTACTAAATTTCAGTGTCTCTTTTATCTATTTCTTATTTTATTCACTGTGCAAAGAAATATTTGACTCATCATTTAAAAGAATTCTAAGCTGGTCAGATTGATATCACAGAAAATATTGAACACTGTCATGAGGCAGCTCTTTCAGGTTTTCCATCTGTTGTCTGTCCTGATTTATCTGTGTTGTTTGTGTTTATGTCTGTAACTGTAAGACTGCTACAGTAGACAGTCTGTTCAGGAAAACAAATTTTAGATTAGAAGGGCCCATATTATGCAAAAACCACTTTATTAAGTCTTTTGGTGAAATTTTGGGGTCTGAGGCTTTCCCCCCAGCCCCAAAAATGTGATATTTAGTGATAAATCCTGTGCTTCATAGTGCTTGTGAATGTAAAACCCCGCCCACTAATGAGGCATTTTTTCATTGGGGTTGTACCGACGTCACAGTTCACTTTTTTGACCAATCAGGAACGAGTCTGATCTGATTGACAGACACCCGCACCCCCCCCCCCCCCCCCTCTCTCCGCTGCTGCAGAGATCTCCAGCGAGAGCTGCTGAAGAGCAGCCATGATGGGTTTACCGGCAGTGAGAGATCGGAGTTCAGAATGCTGTAGTGCTGTAGCTACTGCTGCAACTTGTGGGCTATAACAAGCCACATACTTCCTTGCACAAACTTCCTACCTCTGAAGACCTAAAGACTAAGTGGCTGGAGTTCATCTTTCATGGAAATGTGCCAGCAAAACAAAGTAAAAATGTGCACGTTTGTGCTAAGCACTTCAAGGCCGACTGCTTGCAAACTTCGGACAGTACACAAGAGAGCTCGCAAATCCTTAATCCAGGAGCACTGCCAACCATCAGCCAACAAACCTCGGACCCTGGAAATGCGAGTATTTCAAATGTTGTGTGCTGTTATTTTGTTAATTGCTACGAGCTGCTAACAGCAGAGGGAAGAGGAGCAGATTTAAGAGCTATTCCTCTGTGTTTGTGTAGCAGGAGGTGCTTTCTCACCTCTGCTCCTGTGTGACTGTTTCTTGCCTCCGCTCGTTAGCCTATCAGCGCATGAGGGGACTCTATATAGACAGGCACCATCCCTCTGGTCACCCTCTCTCTCTGGCTCTGGGGTCCGCCCATTCCTCGGCCGCCTCACTTCCGCCCTCAAGCCGCACCGGTGCAGGTAACGTAGCAGCAGCTGCCTCCGTCTTTGTGCTAATCCTCAGACACCGCATGTGGGTCATTTATTGGGCCTTTGGCTTGTTCTTAGATCCGCGAGTCTCTGCTACAGCTTGCAGGGTTTCCCGTTTGGATGCTCTTGCTGTCGCTAGCTGTTTGGTCGCTGAATCTGTGGAGCTGAAGCTCATCTCTCCTCCTCCACCGTCTCCTTGCATGTGATCCCGTGGGACGGGTAGATTGACCTATCACCGCAATAATACAGGTAATGTAGCACTAGCTGCTAGGTTGAGGTGCCAGTTAATGGGCAGTGATTTTATCTGATTTATTTGTTTTTTTTTTCACTGGTTAACAGTTCGGCTCGTGCCGCAGCAGCTCGAGCGGTACTCGCTGCTTGGATCTACGGTAATACTCTGGCTGGGTTTCGCAGCCAAGCTACGTGAGCAGGTCGCTCTTCTGTCCGCGTCCCTGCATGTTATCTGGTGTGCCGTTAAAGACTGCTGGATCGTGGGAACGATTGAAACACTGCTGCTTTGCTTTGCTTTGCTTAGCTTCGCTGTATTTCGCCTTATCTTGGCTTTTGTTTTGCTGTGCCTGCCTTGCTTTGCTCCTCTGCGCTTGGCTTCACCCTGCATTACTCCGCTTTGCTTAGCTGTGCTCGGCTCGGCGGTGCTCTGCGTGGTGTGGCTTAGCTGCAGATATTTATTTGTAGCCTTTGGTAATTGTGTATGTGCTGTCATCTGGTGGGCCTGCGTTCATTCTAAATGTTTGCACGTAGCAGGGTTGGCCAACCTTAATTTTCTGTTACCTTTACAGCCTGATTTAACATTAGGATTTATTTCCTTGGTTTCTTTCTGTTTGATTTATTTTTCTTTTGTTTGTTTGTTTGGTTATCAACTTGCAATTAATGACAATTAGAATTCTCTTGTTTGTTTAGACTTTGGGATTTTTGTTTGCAATACAATTTTGGTAAATTGTCTTGTTTAATAATTGTTATTTTTGGCAAGTTGAGTTCTGGTACTTTCTTGAAGTGATTTGTAATATTGTGGATTTATTTCTAAAATTGTTCCTGTGGTTAAATGTTTTCACAGGCTTAATTTTGGGTTAATTATTTCTTTAATTTTGTTTTCCTGCCACATGTGGCCTTAGTTAAATATTTCTATTTTTGTATTTTTTTTGGGATTGTATATTTTGATTTGTGTCCAACCCCACTGATTTTCCCTCTCCTTGCAGGACTGGAGCTATATGGTGGTGGTTCTGCAATGAATGAAATTGCAATGAATAGTTGGTAGGATGTCAAGAGGATGCAGAGACAAATGCACACCACAGGAGCTTGATTTAAAATGATAAAATGTATAACTACAAGAAAAAGCAAAGCAATAAAACCAACAAACATCTAAAGGAGTAAAGAATGAAACTAAGAGACATCTTAACAAGACACTAAAAATATGTTTAAAATAAATAAAAGTATGTTAAAAGATTAAAACTAACCCTAAAATAATTAAATGTAAAAACATAAGAACTATATCAAAATGTAAAAGCAAATTGTAAAAATGGAATAAAATATCAGATAATAATACATTGAACTAAAATAATAAGAATTGCTACTCAGAAATAAATAACTATAATAGTCATTAAAATAGTAAAAGTTCTACATAAAAGCCAGGCTGAATAGGTGAGTTTTTAGGCTGTGTTTAAAAATTTCTGTTTTCAGCTTGTCTCAGACCCTCTGGGAGTTTGTTCCACAGTTTTGGAGCGTAACAGCTAAAAGCAGCATCACCAAAAGTTCTTGTTCTGCTCTGTGGAACAACTAAGAGAGAGGAATTTGAGGATCTGAGGGCCCGTCCTGGTTCATAAACTAAAACCATCTCTGATAGGTACTCAGGAGCCAGGCCATGTAGAGCTTTATAAACTAACAAAAGAATTTTAAAATCAATTCGATAGCTAACAGGCAGCCAGTGTAAAGACTTTAAAATGGGTGTAATGTGTGCTCTCCCCCTGGTCCTTGTCAGCACTCTAGCAACAGAGTTTTGAATTAGCTGTAGTTGATTTATTGTGTTTTTGGGAAGACCAGAGAGGAGAGCATTACAGTAGTCAAGCCTGCTAGTTATAAAAGCGTGCATTAGTCTCTCTGTTTGGCTCAGAGAGAGAAATGGTCGAACTTTTGAAATATTTCTGAGATGGTAAAATGCTGTTTTAGTGAACCCACGAACATGTGTTTTAAAGTTAAAATCGGCGTCAAAGACTACCCCAAGATTTCGTGCTTCTTCGCTGGGGCAGAGTCCTGTTTTGTGGAGTGTGGGGGTCAGTTTCTCTCTCTGAGCCTTAGAACCAATTATTAAAACCTCTGTTTTGTCCTGGTTGAGCTGCAAGAAATTCCGTGACATCCAGGCTGTTAAATCTAAAAGACAATTAAAAAGTGAGTCTAACTGGTTGGTGTCATCAGGAGACACGGACACATAGAGCTGAGTGTCGTCTGCATAACTGTGAATAGAGATGCCGTGTCTCCTGATGACACCACCCAGGGGTAACATGTACAAATTAAAAAGTAATGGTCCCAATATTGAGCCTTGTGGCACCTCACTGGTAACCTCGTAGTGTGTTGATGATTGATTATCAATTGAAACAAAGAACTTTCTATCACAAAGGTACGAGGAAAACCATTTAAAAACATTACCACTGAGGCCCACATGTTCATTTAATCTATTTAAAAGAATCTGGTGGTCAACAGTATCGAAGGCAGCACTCAAGTCAAGTAGCACCAGAACCGAAGGCTTGTTGTTGTCAAGATTGACTCTGATATCATAAACAACTTTAGGCAGGGCTGTCTCAGTGCTGTGATGTCTCCTAAAGCCAGACTGGAACATTTCTAAAGTGTTGTTTGAGTCTAAAAAGGCACTCAGCTGATTAAAAACTACTTTCTCTAAGATTTTGCTTAAAAATGGTAGGTTTGAAATTGGTCTAAAATTGCTAGGCATTAAAATATCCAGGTTCCCTTTCTTTAAAATGGGTTTTACTAAAGCTGTTTTAAAATCGGTTGGGAATACTCCAAGCTGTAAAGAGTAATTAACAATAGCAAGGACATCCTCTTATACTGAATTAAAAATATCTTTAAAAAGAGAGGTAGGAATTGGGTCAAGGGAACACGTGGAGGGCTTCAGTGCTGTTACCACCTTCCTGAGTGTTGCAGCATCAACCAGGTCAAAACTTTCCATCTTGACATCACTACCCACATAGGACACAGGGGAAAGTGCGATGTGCTTATTTTGCTGGCAGATACCAGACCTAATGTCTTCTATTTTGCCCCTGAAGTAGCCAGCAAACTCCTCACATCTGGATCCTGGAAGCACTGAGATGTTGCTGGTTGTGTTGTTTAAAAGTGAATTTATTGTGCTGAAGAGATGTCGGGGGTTATCGAGGTTGCTGTCTATTAGATCTGAAAAGTATTTTTGCCGGGATGTTCTGATTGCTTTATTGTAATGTTTTAATTTTTCTGTGAGTATGTTGTGATGTATTTCTAATCTGGTTTTCCTCCATCTTCGTTCAGCAGCTCTACAGTCTCTCTTCAGTGTAAGAATGTTGTTATTTTTCCATGGTACAGTCTTTTTTGGTTTTATTTTCTTGGTTTTTAAAGGAGCAACTGAATCAAACACTGTCCTGAGTTTGTGGTTGAAGTTGGTGACCAGTTGTTCACAGGATGATGGTAATATGGTGCTATTGAAGACTGTGATCTGTGATGTGAGAGCTGTGGCTACTTCAGGGGTAACATACCATTTTTGAACTGTACGGTCTGTGATTATAGGGAGAAGGTGGTCTAGACTGTTAAAAAATACACAATAATGGTCAGAGAGAGCAAGATCACTGACAGATGAGATGTTGATATTGATACCAAGTGATATAACTAAATCCAAAATATGTTTATGCTTGTGGGTTAGTGTGTTGACATGCTGCTTAAAATCCATACATTTGATTTGATTTGATTTATTTATTTATTTCAGTCACGTCAACACAGTTATACAGCATCACACATTGTCAATAGTTGATCAAATGTTCATGTCCGAAAGGGTAGACGGGAGAAGCAGAGCTTATCTAGTCCCGTCCCCATTTTCTCAATATTTAGTATTTAGTCTCCTCTTTTCCACATATTAACAAGTTGTTATGCATTTTTATTCATTTACAGAGGTCTGACATAATTCTAGATTCCCTTTTAGTGTCCGTATTTGACATTCCATAATCCTTCGTTCCACGTAAGCCTTTTTTGTTGTTGTTGTTGTTGTTGTTAGTCCCGGTTTGTGATGTTGGGGTTGTGATGTTGGAGATGGTGATGTTGGAATGGTGTGCCCGCATTGCTTTTCTTTCTTCACTTTTCAGACGTGTTAGACGCGTGACTCCTCGTCACTCTCCTCTTCACCCAGGCGTGCTCCTGCACTGTCGTCTCGGGCTCTGCTGTAGTTTTCAGCCATGCGGGCGTTTCCGCCTCCCAGTCGGATTTTGTTGAGGGGCGCGCAAGCCATCTTTCTCTGACCACCGGCTCTCTTGATTTCGTCGCATGCTAGCAGCATCACCTCTCTTGTTGCCAAAAACTCAGCCTTCATGCGTCTCAGCCTCCACATAATCCCTCCGAGGCCCAGTCCCATGATTGTAATCGCAGCTCCGATTGCGGCAAACAAGAACACGTCTTCCATGTCCTCCACCTCCAGGATTGACAGACACACCACTCTCCATTTATTCCAGCTGTCCATTGCATACCCAGCTAGGAATGTTCCATCGGGACATTTTGGTTCTCCCGGGCCAGCTTGGCGGGTTGAGAAAACCTTATCAATTGCGTTGAGAGCCCAGCTTAGTGGACCCATTTTGAGACTGTCTGTTTCTCTGCAGTAGTTTGATATGTTATACGGCCTCACTTAACTTACATCATCAGGTCATTCACTATCATTGTTTTGGTACATTTCGTCTTTCCTGCTGTATTATAGACCAAACAACCCACATGTTTTGTTTCATCAACCATCAACATCCTTGAGCTCTGTACATGTTTTGTATCATCACCCCTAGATGTTTTCATATTTATATCCGTCAAAGTATCTTCTCAGTATTCTCTTTTGAAATTCTTTTATGGTACCGCTGCGCCTGGTTTCTTCCTGGAGGCTGTTCCATTGATTTACTCCATTAACTGTGATTGTCATCCCTTTCAATGTTGTTCTTACTGTTTTCTTTTTGAGAATCATAGACCCTCTTAAGTTGTGCTTTGCCTCTCGTTTTATGAACCTTGTTTGTAGGTTCCTCGGCAGCTGATCATGTGCAGCCTTGTATAATATCTGTACAGTCCTGTATTTTATTAGGTCTGTGATGACCAGCTGATTTGTGTGTGCTCTATAGCTTGCGTGGTGAATAATTCTCACTGCTTTTTTCTGGAGTGTTAATATACCTTTAATATTTGTTTTGTAGCTGTTTCCCCATATTTCGCAGCAATATTGTATGTGTGGTGCCACCAGTGCCCAGTAAACTGTGAGAAGTGATTTCTGATTTAGTACTTTTTCTGCTTTCCACAGTATTGATACACTCCTGGCTAATTTTTTTCTGTATAGGATATATGAGGTTTCCAGTTTAGCTTCTCGTCGATGATTACTCCTAGAAATTTGAATTCATTAACCCTTTGTATCTTGGTTCCGTTTATATTTACATTAGCCTCACAGTCTCTATTTTTGTTGCAGAATAACATAAATTTCGTCTTGTCTAGGTTCAGAGACAATCTGTTTATATTGAACCATGTTTGTAGCTTGTTTAGCTCTTCGTTTGTCACTGTGATCAGCTCCTTCAGGTTGTCCCCCGAGGAGAAAAGGCTTGTGTCATCTGCAAATAGTAGTACATTCTAGGAGTTCTAAGAACTGTTTGGTTCTGGTATCTGCCAGGTTGTCAATATGAATGTTAAAATCACCAACTAAAATACAGGTATCATAGGTTGTGTGAATTACTGATAAAAGGTCTGAAAATTCAGTTAAAAAGGAGGAAAAAGGTGAATTTGGGGCTCTGTAAACTGTCGCTGCAAGTATGGGTGGTTGGCATTTCAGAATTATGGCACTGTATTCAAATGAGTGAAATGTTCCAAAATGTACATCTACTTTTCAGAGTTTCTCTGTATATGGCAGCTGTTCCACCACCCCTCCTTCCTTCTCTGCAGGAGAACGAGAAAGTATAGCTGGGTGGACAGGCCTCTATGACTGTGGCTTGTACCTCTGATCCCAGCCAGGTCTCAGTCAGGAAGAGACAGTCCAGAGCATGATCAATGATCAGATCATTCAGTACAAAATATTTGTTTGTGATTGATCTGACATTAAAAACAGCCATTTTGATTTCTGTAGGTTTTGTCGGTAATGTATTTCTCAAGATGGGAACAGTCACCAGGTTATTGAAGTTTTGTCCATTAGATGATCTGCTTGAAATATTTCTGTGAGTTGAGATAATGGATGAGATACAGCTGACAGGGAAAGATGGAAGTCATGTTGATAGACACTGTACAGTGTTCTCTGCCAGCATCTGAGAGCCTCTGTGGTTTGGGTGAAGCCCATCACGCTTGAAAAACGCTGGACGGCCCCAGAAAAGGTCAAAGTTATCTATAAAAATAACGTTCAGTTTTTCACACAGACATTTCAGCCATGAGTTCAGGGAGAAAAGGTGACTGAATTTCTCTATCCCTCTGTTGTGTGTTGGTAGAGGTCCCGAGATTGCAACGTTTTTACCAGTATCTTTAAGGGATGAAATAAAAGTTTTAAAATGTTTCTTTAAAATTTCGGATTCACGCTGAGATGTGTCGTTGCTACCAATGTGTGCCACCACGGTACTTACATCACAGTGCTTTTTAAGCACGAGTGGAAGCTGGGAATTGAGGTCCAGGACGCGGGCTCAGGGGACGCAGTGGACCGCGGCGGTGGAGGTCGAGCCGTGGTTGGGGAGCGACAGCCCCCGCACGATGGAGTCTCCGATCACCACAGTGGATGCGCGTGACGGTGCAGGTGAGGAGGCGGGTGCAGCAGAGGGATGCCGGTCAGGAGACGAGTCCAGGCTCAGAACCATATAGCGATTTTCCAGCCTTAGCTCCGGGCGTGATGGTAAGGGTCGGAGGATTTCCTTACGGCTCCGGCATTGGTTTCTGTCACCCGCCCGCCTCCATGGCTGGTCCCCCGGGCGTGGAGTGGAGCAGGAGCCGGCGGCCGTGCGTGCCCTGGCGGCCGCTTGAGGCTCATCGGTGGCCAGAGGAGGGAAGTGCTCCTCCGACAGAGTCCCCAGACCTGGCTCTTGTACAGGGAGAGTTGTTGCCAGAAGAGCCGAGCTTTGAGCCCCCATGCCGGCGGATCCAATTAAAACAGTAGCGTTAAAAGTGTCCTGAAGTTTAGATGTCTCCTTCAGGATAGCATTTAGCTCCGTGCTTTGGCGGAGCTTCGTGTGCATCTCAAGCAGTTTATCCTGTAGTTCTCTGATTTTATCGCATTTAGCGCAGATAAAATTTTCAACAAAGTCCTCGGGATTTGTAATTATAAAACATGTCACAAAGTTCACACCGAAGGGCTCGTTTGCTCTCCGCGGTGCCCGAGGTCTCCATGCTTGGATTCAGACAGTTAACAGGTAGCCCAGTATGAAGGAGTAACACCGAAATGATTTAAAGTGCACTGGTCGGCAGTTAAAAATGCTCTTAAAAACGGGTTAAATGTAAAATCAAAAACACAATAAAATCTCAATAAAAAAAGTCACTAATAGGTGTGTCAGAGACTTTTAAAATACGAAATGTTTGGAGCTAAAACAAACCGACTGTGACGGTGGTAGTGATGACCCAGAAGCAAGTAGGTGAAATGAGCAATGAACAGTCTTTATTAAACACCAAGACCAGAAACAGTTCAGAGCGGGGTGCGAACCCGCGACCAGGAGATTTGCAGGCGGGTGCTCTCCCAACTGAGCTAACCCGGAGCTGTTTAGATAACCGTTCCCTCAGCGTTTTCACGGGAGATGCTGCGGCTTGAGCGGGGCTCACACAGTCTTTACAGGGGTGTAGCTGCGACTTGAGCGGGGCTTCAACCCGCAACAGCAAACTTAGGAGATGAACACTTCTCTGAACACAGTCTTTACAGAGGTGTAGCTGTGACTTGAGTGGGGCTTCAACCCGCAACAGCAAACTTAGGAGATGAACACTTCTCTGAACACAGTCTTTACAGAGGTGTAGCTGTGACTTGAGCGGGGCTTCAACCCGCGACAGCAAACTTAGGAGATGAACACTTCTCTGATTGCAACACGCAGGAGGAGTCCAAAACTGAGACCCACACAGTTTAAACAGGAAACAGGCTGTGGCTTGAGCGAGGGTCGAAACCGCGACAGCTCGATCCGTAGTCGGACACCTTACCGACTGAGCCACCCAGGAGATGCACTGACAGAAGCTCACACAGTCTTTACAGAAGGAGATGATGCAGGCTTGATTCACACACAGACGAGCTGAGGCGTTCAGGAACACTCGGAGATGTGATTCAGGCGAACTCACGTTGTCGAAGACAGGCAGGGGGTCGGATACCAGGCGGATGGCCTCTCCCTCGCCGACGAGAACGGAGCAGACGTCGGATGGTGAAGGCAGGACCCCCGTCAATCATCCGTGGAGGAGGAGGAGGAGCAACATCTGGGGACAGGGGACTCTCATGGACAGGTTTGATCCTTGAGACATGGAATGTGGGATGGACCCTCATGGACCGGGGAAGCGTCAACCTCACCGCCGTCGGGTTGATGATACACTGTATAGAGAAAGGACCCACAAACTTAGGTGCAAGCTTCCTGCTCTCAACTCTTAACAGGTAGGTCTTTGGTAGATAACCAGACTTTTTGACCTACCTGATAGGTTGGAGCAGGAATCCAACGGCGGTTGGCCGAAGAGGAGAAGCGGTGGACAGCCCTCTGGAGTGCAGCTCTGGCTCGGGCCCAGGTTCTCCGGCATCGGCGGGCAAAAGCCAGAGCGGAAGGACAGGAGACATCGTTGTCCAGAGCCGGGAATAACGGGGGCTGGTAGCCGTACACACACTGGAACGGGGACATGCCGGTGGAAGATGTGACCAAGGAGTTATGGGCGTACTCGACCCATAAGAGCTGTTGGGACCAGGTAGATGGGTTCTGGGATACTGAGCAGCGGAGAGCCGTCTCCATCTCCTGGTTCATACGCTCCGTCTGTCCATTAGATTGCGGATGGAAACCGGACGACAGGCTGGCAGTGGCTCCCAAAAGGCGGCAGAACTCCCTCCAGAAGGCTGATGAGAACTGGGGCCCTCAATCTGACACCACATCCACAGGCAGACCATGGACACGGAAGACGTGTTGCAAGACCAGTTGAGCGGTTTCTTTGGTGGAAGGGAGTTTTAGCAGAGGGATGAAGTGTGCCATTTTGGAGAACCTGTCGACTACCGTGAGGATGGTGGTGTGTCCATTGGAAGAAGGTAAGCCAGTAACGAAGTCCAGGGAGATGTGTGACCAAGGGCGATGAGGGATGGGTAGAGGCTGGAGGAGACCGGCAGGAGCCTGATGAGAAGACTTGTGTTGATTGCAGGTTTGGCAGGCTTTAACAAAGTCTCGGGTGTCTTCCTCGAGCATGGGCCACCAGAAACGTTGCAGAAGGACCTCTCGGGTGCGAAGTGATCCAGGGTGACAGGTAAGGTTGGAAGTGTGGGCCCACTGCAGGACTTCCGACCGAAGGGCATCAGGTAGGAAGAGACATTGAGGAGGGCAGGAACTGGGACCAGGCTGACCTTGATTGGCGGCTCTAACTTTCTCCTCGATCTCCCAAACGAGGGTGGCGACAATGCATGGAGGAGCCAGAATGGGAACAGGTCTCTCTGAGCTGTCGTCATCTCGGAGGTACTGGCGGGAAAGAGCATCTGGCTTGGTGTTGCGGGAACCAGGACGGTAAGACAAGGTGAAGTTGAACCTGGAGAAGAACAGGGACCACTGTGCTTGGCGGGCATTGAGCCTCTTAGCCGTCTTGATGTATTCCAGGTTCTTGTGGTCGGTCCACACCAGGAAAGGGTCCTTGGTTCCCTCGAGCCAGTGTCTCCATTCCTCCAGGGCCAGTTTGACGGCTAGAAGCTCGCGGTTGCCAATGTCGTAGTTTCTCTCGGCGGGACTCAGTCGGCGAGAGAAGAAGGCACAGGGATGGAGCTTGTGGTCTGTAGGTGAGCGCTGGGATAGGACACCTCCTACCCCTACATCGGAGGCGTCCACTTCCACCAAAAACTGGAGGTCTGGGTCGGGCATTTGCAGGATAGGTGCAGTGGTAAACTTGTCCTTCAAGGTGTGGAAGGCAGCATTGGCTTCAGGGGACCAGAGGTAAGTCTTCTTGCTGCTGGTGAGGGCGGTGAGGGGAGCAGCGACAGTGGTGTAGTTCCTGATGAATCTTCTGTAAAAGTTGGCAAAACCCAGGAAACGTTGGAGCTGCTTACGGGATTCAGGGACAGGCCAGGTGGTGACTGCTGCGACTTTAGCAGGATCCATTTGGATGTTGCCCTTTGAAACGATGAAGCCCAGGAAGGATACTGTGGGGACGTGAAACTCACACTTTTCCGCCTTTACAAAAAAGTGAGTTCTCCAGGAGTCTTTGGAGGACGGACTGGACATGATGCACGTGGTCACTGAGGGTCTTGGAGAAGATGAGGATGTCATCCAGGTAGACAAAGACAAACTTGTTTAGCATGTCTCGGAGAATGTCATTGACCAGGGCCTGAAAAACTGCTGGGGCATTGGTCAGTCCGAACGGCATCACCAGGTACTCGTAGTGACCGATGGGAGTGTTGAAGGCCGTCTTCCGCTCGTCCCCTTCCCGGATGCGGACGAGATGGTAGGCGTTGTGGAGGTCGAGTTTGGTGAAGACCGTTGCTCCCTGGAGTAGCTCAAAGGCTGAGGAGATGAGCGGCAGGGGGTAGCGATTCTTCACCGTGATGTCGTTGAGACCCCGATAGTCGATGCAGGGTCTTAGGGAGTGATCCTTCTTCTCCATGAAGAAGAACCCTGCACCAGCAGGGGACGAAGACGGACGGATGATGCCAGCAGCCAGAGAATTGCCGATGTATTCCTCCATGGACTTTCTTTCAGGTGCTGAGAGGGAATACAGCCTTCCTTTAGGTGGGGTAGTGCCTGGAAGAAGGTCTATGGCACAATCATAAGGTCGATGTGGTGGCAGAGAGGTGGCGTTAGCCTTGCTAAACACAGCTCTGAAGTCGTGATATTCGGGGGGTACCCGAGAGAGTTCAGGTTGGACCTCTGGGTTGACAGGAAGCAGCGGGGACGAAGCGTCCTTCAGACAGGTGAGATGACATGTGGTTCCCCAACCACGGATGGAGCTGGTGGACCAGTCTATGAGGGGATTGTGACGACGAAGCCAGGGGAAGCCAAGCACCAGAGGTACCTCAGGGTGGTCAAGGACGTGAAATTGGATGGTTTCTTTGTGGTTGCCTGAGATGAGCATGGTGACTGGGATGGTTTGGTGGGTTATGATACCCATCTTGTGGCCGTCCAGTGCTTTGGCTGGGATGGGACGACTCAAGGGAAGTAGACTCAGTCCAAGTTGTTTAGCCAAGCTCTTGCTGATGAGACTGGAGTCGGAGCCGGAGTCAACGAGGGTAGCCAGGGTCTGAGGTCCACCAGGCAGGAGCAGACGAGCAGGCAGGGAAGGACGATGAACTTGAGGAGGCTGGAGGGAAGAGCTCACCCGTATCTCCTCTCTTACGAGTGAGCTCGCTCTTTTACTGGACAGAGCTTGACGTAGTGTCCTTGTCCTCCACAATACAGGCAGAGCTGGGAGGAGAGTCGACGTCTTCTTTCAGCTGGGGTGAGAGAAGTGCGACCCAACTGCATGGATTCGGAGTCCCCTTGTTGAGGAGGACGGTCGAGGTGGAGTCTTGGCTCGCGGACTGAGAATGGGCTGATGAGTTGAGGCCAGATTCTTGGCTCCTCTTCTGGCCCTGATGCGGAGATCGATCCTCGTGGCAAGGGAGATGGTGTCATCCAGGGACGAAGGGAGTTCATGCGGGACCAGACCATCTTTGACGTAATCGGCCAACCCGTGAACAAAGGCGTCGATCTGAGCCGAAGAGTTCCATCCACTGCAACTGGCCTGGGTGCGGAAGTCGATGGAGTAATCAGCTACTGACCGTCGACCTTGTTGGAGCCTCAGGAGACCTGCAGCTACCCCAGCTCTGTCAGGATCCTGGCCGAACACCTTCCGAAGCTCAGCAGAGAAGGTGAGGAAGCTGGAACAAGCAGGAGACTGACGGTCCCACTCAGCAGTCCCCCAGAGTCTCGCACGCCCCGTCAGATGGTTGATGACGCCACTTTGGCGGCTTCTGAGGAGAAGGTGCGAGGTTGGAGAGCGAAGAGCAGGGTGCAGTTAGTGATGAAGGCTGCACAGACCTCTGGATCTCCATCACAGCGTTCAGGAGAGCCCACTCGTGGCTCTGGAGCGTCGGGCAAGGCAGGATGCAGAGTGACAGGTACCGGATCTGGAGCGGGTAGTGGAGCTTGAAACCTGGAGGCCAGTTCCGTGACAGTCCGAGTGAGAGTATCAACCGCCCCCTGTAGGTGAGTGGTGGCTGTAGCGATCAGTCCCTCATGATGAGCCAACACTCCTTCTACTCTCTCCAGTCGGTCCATTGCAGATGGTGAACTACTCGCTGGCTCCATCTTCTGGTCAGACTGTACTGTGACGGTGGTAGTGATGACCCAGAAGCAAGTAGGTGAAATGAGCAATGAACAGTCTTTATTAAACACCAAGACCAGAAACAGTTCAGAGCGGGGTGCGAACCCGCGACCAGGAGATTTGCAGGCGGGTGCTCTCCCAACTGAGCTAACCCGGAGCTGTTCAGATAACCGTTCCCTCAGCGTTTTCAGGGGAGATGCTGCGGCTTGAGCGGGGCTCACACAGTCTTTACAGGGGTGTAGCTGCGACTTGAGCGGGGCTTCAACCCGCAACAGCAAACTTAGGAGATGAACACTTCTCTGAACACAGTCTTTACAGAGGTGTAGCTGTGACTTGAGCGGGGCTTCAACCCACGACAGCAAACTTAGGAGATGAACACTTCTTTGAACACAGTCTTTACAGAGGTGTAGCTGTGACTTGAGCGGGGCTTCAACCCGCGACAGCAAACTTAGGAGATGAACACTTCTCTGATTGCAACACGCAGGTGGAGTCCAAAACTGAGACCCACACAGTTTAAACAGGAAACAGGCTGTGGCTTGAGCGGGGGTCGAACCCACGACAGCTCGATCCGTAGTCGGACACCTTACCGACTGAGCCACCCAGGAGATGCACTGACAGAAGCTCACACAGTCTTTACAGAAGGAGGTGATGCAGGCTTGACTCACACACAGACGAGCTGAGGCATTCAGGAACACTCGGAGATGTGATTCAGGCGAACTCACGTTGTCGAAGACAGGCAGGGGGTCGGATACCAGGCGGATGGCACAACGTAGAGCAGACAGGACTCGGCAACAGGAGACGGAAGCAGGATCAGATACCAGACGTGGTTCACAACGTAGAGCAGACAGGACTCGGCAACAGGAGACGGAAGCAGGATCAGATACCAGACGTGGTTCACAACGTAGAGCAGACAGGACTCGGCAACAGGAGACGGAAGCAGGATCGAAAGCCAGGGATTCAGACAGGCGGGTGAATGCAGGACAGAAGCTAGTCGATACCTTGGAGTCAAGCCGAGGGTCAGGCGTATGAGGCAGAGTCTGGGACGAAACTTGTCGGCAACGGGTGATCAATCCGGGAAACAAGTCTGGACTTCTCAGCATGAGTGCGACGACAGTCTGACAACGACTGAGTGTGGAGCTGGGGCTTAAGTAGCTGGCTTGATTACCAGAGACGAGGTGCAGGTGTGAGCAGCAACACAGGTGAGGTGAGTCTGGACTGATTGGAGTGGAGCAGGGAGTGACAGGCTGCGGATGAGACTGAGGCTGAGGCTGAGATTGTGACACCGACCACAGCCACAGCGGCCATCTTGTAAGCTCCTGTCTTGCCATATAACAACATGGCAAATAGGCATAGCATGGAAAGGAAAAGATAAAGGAACTGGAATAAAAATGTTATCAAAATGGAATTGAGAATATATAATCCTTAAGGACATTGTGTCAATAAAAGACTATGAAAAAAATTACAACACTGCAGTGAGGTGTTTTGGTTCATTTCTTGTTAACATATATTTTTGTGTCTTGTATTTCAGATCATGCAGATGCACTGTTGGACCTTGTCTTTGAGAAGGTTTTCCAGGACCGTGCCCCACACCTGAAGGAGATGCAGAAAATACCGGACCATATGCTCCTTTTCCAAATACCAGGAAGCGCTGAAACTCTCATGCTGGTCTTCTGCATCAGGAAACTCTGCAATACAACACAGGCAGCATCAGCTCACAAAGGTTCTGTAGGCCAGGCATCTGCAAGGGCTGGACATGATAAGATTATGTCAGAAATTAAAATTACTGTCATAGGAGTTTTTATGTACAGTTGTGCCCAAAAGTTTACACCCCCCAGCAGAATTTCTGATTATTTGGCCTTTTCTCAGAAAATATGAATGATAACACAAAAACCTTTCTGTCACTCATGGTAAGTGGTTGGGTGAAGACATTTATTGAAAAAAAGATTAGTTTACTCTTTTTAAATCATAATGACAACAGAAACTTCAATATTGACCCTGTTCAAAAGTTTACACCCTCTGGCAGTTTTGTCCTGATAAAATGCACAAAATTTGACACAAATGGGTTTGAATGTCTACTAAAGGTAACCATCCTTACCTGTGATCTATTAGCTTGTATTCACAGTGTGTGTTTAAAAGCTCAGTTTCTGAGCTCCTAACAGACACGTGCATCTTTCACTCAGTGCTGCATTGAAATTTCTGCGTCATAGGTAAAGCAAAAGAATTGTCAAATGATCTGTGAGAAAAGGTAATCCAACTGTATAAAACAGGAAAAAAATTTAAAAAGATATCTAAGGAACTGAGGATACCAAGAAGCACTGTTAAAACTCTAATTAAGAAGTGGAGAGAGAGGGATTCTGTTCAAACCAAACCACGGTCAGGCAGACCAACAAAAATTTCAGCTCCAACTGCAAGGAAAATTGTTCGAGATGCAAAGAAAAAAACTCAAATAACTTCAGCTGAAATACAGGACTCTCTGAAAAAAATTGGGGTGGATGTTTCAAGATCCACAATAAGGAGACACTTGAAGAAACATGGGCTGCATGGTCAGGTCACCAGAAGAAAGCCATTTCTACGCAATGCCATAAAATATCCCGCTTACAATACACCAAACAGCACAGACAAGCCTCAAAACTTCTGGAACAAAGTCATTTGGAGTGATGAGACCAAAATTAAACTTTTTAGCCACAACCATAAACGTTACATTTGGAGAGGAGTCAACAAGGCCCATGATGAAAGGTACACCATTCCTACTGTGAAACACGGAGGTGGATCACTGATGTGGGGATGCGTGAGCTACAAAGGCACAGGAAAATTGGTCAAAATTGATGGAAGGATGAATGAAGCATGCTATCAGAAAATACTGGAGGAAAATTTACAGTCATCGGCCCAGAAGCTGCGCATGGGACGTTCTTGGATGTTCAAACATGACAATGATCCAAAACACAAGGCCAAATCAACCTGCCATTGGCTACAGCAGAATAAAGTGAAGGTTTTAAAGTGGCCATCTCAGTCTCCTGACCTCAATATCATTGAGCCACTCTGGGGAGATCTCAAACGTGCAGCTAATGCAAGACAACCAAAGAATTTACAGGAGCTGGAGGCTTTTTGCCAAGAGGAATGGGCAGTTTTACCATCTGAGAAAATAAAGACCCTCATCCACAACTACCACAAAAGACTTCAAGCTGTTATTGATGTTAAAGGAGGAAATATAAAATATTAAAAACTGGGGGGTGTAAACTTTTGAACAGGGTCAATATTGAAGTTTCTGTTGTCATTATGATTTAAAAAGAGTAAACTATCATTTTTTCAATAAATGTCTTCACCCAACCACTAAGCATGAGTGACAGAAAGATTTTTGTGTTATCATTCATATTTTCTGAGAAAAGGCCAAATAATCAGAAATTCTGCTGGGGGGGTGTAAACTTTTGGGCACAACTGTATATATTCATATTTTTATCAATATGGCTATGGCTTGTGTTTAAAAATTCTTTGTCTTTTGTCATGTCTTTTTTACCTCCTTTATGTAAAAATGTCTAGAGTACCAGCCGGTACATTTGGTGTTTTTATATGTCAAAATATCTTTCACAATAAAAAGTCTACATGAACTATTTTGTGTGTTCTCAGTTTTCCATATGTTACATGTAATGTTGATAAGTAACTAACAAGAAAGAAAAAAAATGAGATGGAGGAAACAGTTCTTTTAATCTTTACTATTTTTGTTCAACAGTCATGGAAGCATTTATATTAAAATACTTATGCATTACTCCTAAAGGCTCATAGTCTGCTCTATACAGTTGTGCCCAAAAGTTTACACCCCCAGCAGAATTTCTGATTTTTTGGCCTTTTCTCAGAAAATATGAATGATAACACAAAAACCTTTCTGTCACTCATGGTTAGTGGTTGGGTGAAGACATTTATTGAAAAAATGATAGTTTACTCTTTTTAAATCATAATGACAACAGAAACTTCAAAAATTACCCTGTTCAAAAGTTTACACCCCCCAGTTTTTAATACCTTGTATTTCCCCCTTTAACATCAATAACAGCTTGAAGTCTTTTGTGGTTGTTGTGGATGAGGGTCTTTATTTTCTCAGATGGTAAAACTGCCCATTCCTCTTGGCAAAAAGCCTCCAGCTCCTGTAAATTCTTTGGTTGTCTTGCATTAGCTGCACGTTTGAGATCTCCCCAGAGTGGCTCAATGATATTGAGGTCAGGGGACTGAGATGGCCACTTTAAAACCTTCACTTCATTCTGCTGTAGCCAATGGCAGGTTGAATTAGCCTTGTGTTTTGGATCATTGTCACGTTGTTGTAACGTTTATGGTTGTGGCCAAAAAGTTCAATTTTGGTCTCATCACTCCAAATGACTTTGTTCCAGAAGTTTTGAGGCTTGTCCGTGCTGTTTGGATTGTAAGCAGGATATTTTGTGGCATTTGCGTAGAAATGTCTTTCTTCTGGCGACCCGACCATGCAGCCCATGTTTCTTCAAGTGTCTCCTTATTGTGGATCTTGAAACATCCACCCCAATTTTTTTCAGAGAGTCCTGTATTTCAGCTGAAGTTATTTGAAGGCTTTTCTTTGCATCTCGAACAATTTTCCTTGCAGTTGGAGCTGAAATTTTTGTTGGTCTGCCTGACCGTGGTTTGGTTTCAACAGAATCCCTCTCTCTCCACTTCTTAATTAGAGTTTTAACAGTGCTTCTTGGCATCCTCAATTCCTTGGATATCTTTTTAAATCCTTTTCCTGTTTTATACAGTTGAAATACCTTTTCTCGCAGATCCTTTGACAATTTTTTTGCTTTACCTATGACGCAGGAACCTGAAATTTCATCGCAGTGAAAGATGCACGTGTCTGTCAGGAGCTCAGAAACTCACTGAGCTTTTATACACACACACTGATTACAAGCTAATAGATCACAGGTGAGGATGGTTACCTTTGGTAGACATTCAAACCCATTTGTGTCCAATTTTGTGCATGTTATCAGGCCAAAACTGCCAGGGGGTGTAAACTTTTGAACAGGGTCATTTTTGAAGTTTCTGTTGTCATTCTGATTTAAAAAGAGTAAACTTATCTTTTTTTCAATAAATGTCTTCACCCAACCACTAACCATGAGTGACAGAAAGGTTTTTGTGTTCTCATTCATATTTTCTGAGAAAAGGCCAAAAATTCAGAAATTCTGCTGGGGGGTGTAAACTTTTGGGCACAACTGTAAATATAGAATGCATGTTGTGGTGAAAAACACACTCAAGCACAGAGGTCAGAGTCCAGGATGGTTGGACTGGGAGTTCCTGCAGTTTTCCTCTGACCTACTTAATGAAAACAGGTAAGTCAGTGACATAGTACAGGAAAGGTTATGTACTAAATTGTTATTTAGCACTAATTTTTCACAATACCTTTGGTATCTCCATGCATCAGACATTTTCAGGCTTTAGGAATTTTCACACAATTGCCACAGGAGCACCTATGTAGGAGAAGAGTGAAAACAGGATGTTCAGTAGAATTTTTATATAAAGGAAATGTTCTAGATAATTATGTCCTGTTATTGTTTAAGAATATACACAGCTGTCATAAAATACAATAATGCAAGTGAAGAGGTTTTTAAGACAGCTACTGTGTGGCATATAGAAAAGAAAATAACCTTTTAAAAAAAGGTTCACAGAAAACTGTTGGCTGCTTAGAGTTACAGCTAATAAACGTTCTCAGTTACTGTTACTGTCACTAAAGGCTATGGCTCTATTAAATGCTATATTCTGATGGGTCGGTCACATTAATAAAGCGAAGCCTGCGAGCTAGTTCAGGCAGACAACTCGAGCAGCGCTGCTATTCACATGCCACATGTCACATTCACATATTATACGTCACACTCCTTACATCAATCCTCCAATCACACTCTCCACCTCTCAATTTGGCGGTGTGTTTAAACTGGGAGTTTACCCATCTCTCCCTCTGCTCGGCAAACGTCTATGCTGCCAGACACTGATTTGCTGCGTGTTCTTTCACCTGCTCTCTCATGCGATCGTCATCATACCTTTTGCTCCGGTGATCCTGATGTCTCTCGTCATCTCCGATTCAGTGAGTGAGTCTCAGCGGTCATGGGAGGGCGCTGGGCTTAATCCTGAAACCCCAGATTCAGTCCCTGAAGTTCGCTTTGCGAGTGAATCAGACCCGTTCGTCCTCGCCGGATCTCCCGCACATCCCCAAACAACCCTCTGGATGATCCGTGCGCCACCTCTTGGAAGAGCTCTACGCCCGTAACCTCACCGCGCCAGCCGGCTTCAGCCATGAAGACGTTTTCGATTGTTTGATGATCCAGCAGAACTCCAGATTCCTTCCGGGGGGAAGGTAAGCGCCAGGTAAAGCGCACTGCCATTGTCCCTCCTGAGCTGGAGCCCGGCGCTGCCTCCCAAGCGAAGCAGCCAGATTCCAGCTTCTCCACAGATGCGTCCGCCCGGTCTGCACGAAGTTAAATCAGCGCTGAACACCATGGAAAACAACGCCGCGCCATGTGAGCCACCTGGGTCCCTCTCCCGTCTCCATAGCTACGCCCGACACCTGTTGCATCCCGGTTGACGGCATACCGCAAAGGACCCTGGGATTTGCAGTTCCAATCCTGCCACGGGTTCTCAGTTCCAGCCTGCTGCTGCTGCCATTCCTGGTTCTCTAAGGAATCAAATCTGCTCGGGTAATCTCATCCCGTAATCTTTAACATTTGACACAATGATTGAATTATGTCTTCTTCAGGGTATGTTAGATCATCTGCTCGTATCATTATTTTAATCATATTTTATCTCTTTTATTCATTCATCTGAGATGTTATGGTTAATCATAGACCTTAGTACATAATTGTTTAAAGTAATTTTATGAAACTTTGCTCTTATCTCAACAGGTCATAATATTAATTTGGTGAAGAATCTGTTGTGTGGTTCTGAATTTGCATACAGAGATACAGTACGAGGTGTGAAGACTTTTCAGTAGTTCTAAGTCAGTCTCAGTAATATTTATTAATCCCCAAGGGGAATTCGGTCGTTTTAGTTGCTCTCATACACACTATAGCAGTGGAAATATCTGATTAAGACATTAGAATAAAGGAGCATTAATTTAACTAAACTAAAACAAAGCAGAATTAAAATAAGTACAATAGAATAAATACAACCAAATGAAAAGAGAGGGGTTGTAACATGCACTTCCTTTAAGCAATATCAACTTCCTTATGAAAGAAATAAGTAACAATGAAGTAAAGTGAGATTCTGAATGAGATGGAGGTATAATCAGCGTTAACAATTAATAATTTTACAGCACAAAGGTAAAGGTAAAGCTAAGGATAGTGATCCAAGAATGTTCAAGTTCCTTACTCTGGCAGAATAAAGAGGCCTGTGGTGTTTCGAGACACCATTGTTAAAGCTATGGTCTACGATTTGGAAGCTTTGTACATATTAATAACACTGTTTATAAGGCTGTTATGGTCCTATGGTCCTATCTACACAGTATAAAGACCAAAAAGAACGAAAAAAATCCATTCAGTATATCCGCTGAAAAGCTGCATACTAGCTGACCAATCAAACCTAAGAACCTGCGACTATTAATTGGTCCGTGAGTTGGACTGTGAGTCCATCCAATCCTCGTCTCCCTCGCTACGCAGCGTCATGCCCATGGTCCCGCCTCCTCCCCTCTACCTCCGGTGAGCAGCTAGCAGCGTTAGCTACTGAACTATCATGGAGCCGGAAAAGCCTAGCGCCGAGACCGTAGCCGCCTCCCTCTCCCGCGGGGCCCAACGGAGCTCTGCCCGCGGGTTGAGGCCTGTTAGCGGGCTAACGGCTAACGGCTAACGAATAGCCTCAGCCGGCCGTCAGACCTTCAGCATCGACCGTTTCGCCCCTGGTTGATCAGGTAATGGCTTTGTTTACTACAGTGGGAGATGTCTGCTGAATAACTCTGGTTAGTTTGTGCCTGCACGGGCTAATAACTTGTAGGGGAGCGGGTTAGCCTGTTAGCCGCTAATCGTTTGCACTGTAAGCTGAGCTGGGGAGGACAGGCTGAGAAAGATTAATCCTCCCCCACACTCGGCTCCGCTCTGGCGGCGCCAGACCCGCATTGCCGCCGGTCCAGTTGAAATGGCTACTGCTGTGTGTTATAAGTGAGATGTCTGTCGTGTTTGATACTTTCAGTTGAGCTGAGCTGTTTTTGATTGAGTTTGCTGCTGATATATTGTGCTAGTCGCTCGTAGCTCTGTCCGAGGGGGCTTATATGAGGCGACACGAGCTGGGGGCGGGATCTTGGAACACGGAGGGGAGAGGTGAGGGAAGGGAGGGCAGGCTGCGGTTTCAAATCGTAGACCCTAGCTTTAAGTAAATCCACAATGCAGAGAGGAATTTGTCACCTACTTAGCTATAAGTCAGGTCTTTCCTACAGTGGTTCTCTTTCAAGGGAATATGGCTTTTAAAGAGCATAATCAGCATGCTGCTAGAAAGCTGAAGGTTTTACTTGGTTATTATTACAGAAAAAAGTCCTGCTTCTCTTTTGTTAAAAAGAGAATTATTGAGTCTTAATTTTTACCTCTTCTTGATATGCTGATGTTTTATACATGAGTGCCTCTGCTCAGTCTTTAAATGTTGGACAGTGTTTATCATGGAGCTCTGAGAATTATCACAAACTGTGGATTTCTGAGTCATCACTGAACTTATAATCTAAAGTCAGTTGGACTTCCTTAATTGCACGTAGACGTGGGCACTGGAATGTGTTCATTTACAAAGCCATTGTTGATAAAATTGCTGACTATCTTTCCTCCTTATTAATCTTGAAGAATGGATTACATAACCTGAGATCATTGAGCTTTATTTGTTGTTACCAAAGTCCGAACTGATCTGGGAAAGGGGCTTTTAGGTCCTCTGCACCTTCTGCATGGAATAATCTGCAGACTGAATTTAAGCTGCAGAGCTCGGCATCTCTGAATGTTTTTAAATCTGCAATGAGAGCTCTGGAATACAGAGTTCTGAATGTCACAGCTTTAACTGATGGCTTTTATTGTTTTTCTCTCTTCCTTGTACTGTTGAGTGTGTTTTGCTGCCGTTCTTGGTCAGGTTTCCCTTGGAAAAGAGATTTGCTGATCTCAATGGGACCAACCTGGTTAAATAAAGTTTAAAGAAAGATATATATATATATATATATATATATATATATATATATATATATATATATATAAATATATATATATGTATATATATATATATATATATACATATATATATGTAGCGATATCAAACTGATCAACTTTAAGGAAACTCTGAAAGAACAGAAAAGGTCTTCAAAACCTCTGTCTTCCATGGCTGTGCCTCCCTACACCATGACTACACCATAAATCTTCAAGAGGCCTGTAGCGCCATGAAGCCTGTGTTTTTCTCCTGATGACTACAACAAGAAGACATAGGCATCTGATGTGTTTACTTCTGATTGGCTGAGACCTGATAGTGTGTCCAAGGACCGTCCATTCCAAAGTCATAAACAATTCTTAGGTGACATCTAAGTTGACCTTTGATCTCCCTGGCCATCTTGGACCTCTCATCCACTCCAGATGTGGTCTCTGTCTAGCCCAGAAAAACCACAAACATTTTAAAACTCTTTAAATAAAATCATGGACTTCTAACAATGTGATGTTTTATTCTGTAATGACAAATGCTTTCTAATGATGTGACTTGTGTGTTTTTGGCTCTAAAAATCCCTAAGATACAAAAAGTCTGTTTATCTGTGAAAGTCTTCTGACAGATGGAGGAGATACCTTTCTCCTCCAGGAATGTGCCTGTACTCTGCATTATTTCATCACTCTGATTACTGAAGAATGCTATAATAGGATTTCTACACTTTATTTTGGTTGCATACTATTCCCAAATGCATGTTGACTGATATGTCTAAAGTTAACCACCTCTATTGTGTTTAATAGGATTTGAATTGTTTAATTCTTTCTTATACTTTAGATATACAGTATTTGGTATCAAATTGATCACCATGACATCACCACACAGAAGGCCCTCCTACTCTGAGATCCTCATCAGGAGTTAAAACAGAGAGACATGCGGTCTTGCTCTCTCTGCTTCTCTTGTCCTCTTCTCTTGTAAGCTCTTATCTGCTTACTCTTGTCCGTCTCCTTCTTCCTCCTCGTCTTCATCACCACCTTTGATTTTCGGCTCCACATATTTTTCCTGAACTTTTTATCTAAGCTTTGTAGCCCGCCGATTCTTTCTTTATAAGCTAGTAAGACTTGCTTCATAGTAAATGGACTTTTGTTATTAATTTCAGAATAGTATTCGTTTGGCCAATGAATTCTTGACTTTTGGAATTAGTTACAAATCAACTTTTTATACAATCGAGACACCAACGTCCAAGCTCCAGCTTCACCTTGAGCAGAACCAGTCCAATCTAAGACTTCTCTCCCAGGGAATCTGGGACAGATCAGATTACATCGGAACATCCTCCACTGGATCCATCGCGCTGGGTAGAGTGTGTGGACTTCAGAACCAGAAAAGTCCTTCAGAATCTCCAGTAGCTCCGGACCAGTCTGAGATCCGATCATAAAAGCTTCACTAAGTAAGGCGTGGTTCTATCTTCTTTCAGATGGGCTTGAGTGTGTCTTGGTTCAATTCTCTAATAATTTCCCCTTGATTTGACCTTTTACAAGTAGGTTAATTCGGAAATTAATCCTCTATAACCACTCCACATGCTTAAATGTTCCTTGAGGGTTCATATCTTCTTTCCTGATTGACAGCATCATTGATTTAGTACATCTCTGACATTTATTCCTTCTTAAGTGTTTATTTTATTTTATTTTGTCTTCTATATTCATTTTAATAAATCACCCTTATATATTTAAAGTTCTGTCTGTTGGTATTCTATTTGGAAGATTGACATCACTGCATGAGAGTTCTGTCTTTAGATTTGAGATTGATTAAACTGATAAGTTTGACTTAATTGATTTATCTAATTTAAATAAAATAATTAATAAATTAATTTATTAAGTTAATTTTGCCTTTTTTGTATAAAAAGGATGGTGCCCCTTTTAATTAACGAGAGCAAACCTGGTTATTAAATGAATATTAATTACTTTAATTAATATCCAATAATATCCAGAAAATAATCGCTACATATATATATATAAATATATATATTTCTTTAATAAAATAAATAAAAATAAAATGAAATAAATTACTTAATTAATTAATTTAAAATAAATTAAGACATAAAATATATATTTAAAAAAATCACTTAATAATTAATAAGAATAAGAATAAGAATAAGAATAAGAATAAGAATAAGAATAAGAATTAAATATAAATAAATAATAACCCCTGTCTGAAAACCTTCAGTCAGCCCTGCTAGATCCAGAAATAGAGGACAGGCTCCATCAAAAGAAGTTTCAAAGGCTGCATGGTTGGTCCTTTCTCAAAATCCCCTTCTCTATTTCAGGGTGAGCCCTATGGGGGTCTTGACAAGGAATATTCACTCTAAAATATCTCACATCTCTCAGCTCCTCAGGATACCTCAGTCCGAAGCAAACAGCCTAATTCCACCTGAATCATTGTCTTTATACTACGCTTCTGTAGATAACGCTGTGCAATCATTAATCAGCTGGGGCTGGTGCATGGCTGGGGGAAGCAGACAATACAGATGCCTTCAAGTCATTCCACTCCACTCATCTCGGTAGCATCTTTTGGCATTAAGTGGCATTCAGAGTTATTTCTCTGTTAAGTAACCTTTTGCTGTCTTAGTAGCCTTAGCACTTTACATCCTTATGAGGCTTAATGCTGAATTCTGTACATGTGAAAACTACCTTTGCTTTGCTCCGCCAGCCACAGTCCAATAGACAGAGCAGTTTAATGAAGGCTGTTGTTCAGATCTGCAGTTTGGTCTTTGCTCTGCAATGAATGGAATAGCATTTCTTTCTTTGACTACGTTGAGTCTTCAGATTCTCTCCAGCTTTATACTGACGCTGCTCCATCTGTTGGTTTGGGGGTTTCTATAATGAGTGGTTTGTAGATGTCTGGCGAACAAAATACTGACCCTCAAGGATCCTAAATCCACTGCCCTCTATGAGCTTTACCCAGTAGTGATGCTTGCTCTGAACCAGGTCTCTTTTAATCCTCAGTATGATCTCACCTTTTCTGATTTAAAAATAGAAAGGACATGTATGCCTTATCCTTGAAACACTCAAATCTGACAGATCTCACCAATGCACTCATATCAAATTGCAAAACTAAAAAATTTTTGTCCTTTCTCTTCTATGATGAATTATCTGCATCATCGTTCCCCTTCTCAACTATCATCCCCTGGTTCATCAACGGTCACAAACCTATGACGAGATCCTGGTTCTCTTCAATCTGCGAGTTTTCTGTTGAGCTATGGCCTGCCTCCTGGACACTATTCCCCTCACTTCCTGAGGACTGGTGTAACCATGACAGCATTGCTTCATCTGCCTACCTCCACACTGGAATCCCTGGCGCGCTGGTCCTTTTCTGCACATCAACGCTAAGGAGACTTCACAAGAAAGTCATCCAGTCTGCTCAAAGCTCATGAGTTCCTGCATTTAATATTGAAAGATTGCATCCAATTGCTACATAACTCTGTATTGCATATCAGGTGGTGTGCTTTTCTGCACATCAACGCTAAGGAGACTTCATGAGAAAGTCATCCAGTCTTCTCAAAGCTCATGAGTTCCTGAATTTAATATTGAAAGATTGCATCCAATTGCTACATAACTCTGTATTGCATATCAGGTGGTGTGCTTTTCTGCAACGCTAAGGAGACTTCACGAGAAAGTCATCCAGTCTGCTCAAAGCTCATGAGTTCCTGCATTTAATATTGAAAGATTGCATCCAATTGCTACATAACTCTGTATTGCATATCAGGTGGTGTGCTTTTCTGCAACGCTAAGGAGACTTCACGAGAAAGTCATCCTGTCTGCTCAAAGCTCATGAGTTCCTGCATTTAGTATTTAAAAAATCGTATCCACTTGCTACATAACTCTGTATTACATATCATGTGGTGTGCTTTTCTGCAACGCTAAGGAGACTTCACGAGAAAGTCATCCCGTCTGCTCAAAGTTCAAAAGTTCCTGCATTTAGTATTTAAAAAATCGTATCCACTTGCTACATAACTCTGTATTGCATATCAGGTGGTGTGCTTTACTGAAACGCTAAGGAGACTTCACAAGAAAGTCATCCTGGCTGCTCAAAGCTCATGAGTTCCTGCATTTAATATTGAAAGATTGCATCCAATTGCTGCATAACTCTGTACTGCATATCAGGTGGTGTTCTGGGGTTAAGTATGTACCAATTCATCATGCTTGTATCTGCATTCTCTAGGTAGTATGTTCCCCTCAGCGGGCGCTGGGGGGAATGGCGACACAGCGGCTGGTGCTTGGGCCCACACATAGTAGTTCACTAGGTAGTATATTCCTCCCAGCGGGCGCTGGGGGGAATGGCGACACGGCGGCTGGTGCCTGGCCCACACATAGTAGTCATTAGGTAGTATATTCCTCTCAGCGGGCGCTGGGGGGAATGGCGACACAGCGGCTGGTGCCTGGGCCCACACATAGTAGTTCACTAGGTAGCATATTCCTCTCACAGCAGGCACTGGGGGGAATAGCCACACATAGATCTCATCAGCAGCGCCAGGCTCCAACCAGTTAAGTTTTGGGGGTGTTCATGTGTTTTGCTCATCACTCCTCCATGCCTTCATGTAAACCTTTCTGCAAGGAGTGATGAAACTGGAGCCTGGACGCCAAATCTGTAACATGTATATGCAGCTACAATAAAACAATTGAACGTGAGTTGACTGACTGAAATGAAGCGAAGCCTGCGAGCTAGTTCAGGCTACAACTCGAGCAGCGCTGCTATTCACATGCCACATGTCACATTCACATATCATACGTCACACTCCTTACATCAATCCTCCAATCACACTCTCCACCTCTCAATTTGGCGGTGTATTTAAATTGGGAGTTTACCCATCTCTCCCTCTGCTCGGCAAACGTCTATGCTGCCAGACACTGATTTGCTGCGTGTTCTTTCACCCCCACCTCCACCCCAGCATCCACCTGCAGGCTCCAGGGGTGTTCATATGTTTTGCTCATCACTCCTCCATGCCTTCATGTAAACCTTTCTGCAAGGAGTGATGAAACTGGAGCCTGGATGCCAAACCTGTAACATGTACAGTATATGCAGCTACAATAAAACAATTGAACGTGAGTTGACTGACTGAACTAATGTTATTTCTGTGAAACAGCCTGTTGCTCTGATCGGCCCTGAATAGCCCAGACATTATTTACACATCACAACAACAGAGAAGACCCCTCTCTCTGTCTTATTTCACTATCAGTAGCAACGGCCCGTTCAGTGTTACTTAGAAGTGAAAGTTATTTCACATCGGGGTTTTAGTTAATTCACGTCTCTGCAGTAACCCGCTCACTCTACATTAGCTCTTACTAGACTCTATCTAACGCCAGTCTAAGCACTGCACGTCTGCTAACAGACATGCTAACATCGACAACAACAGGGGGAGGGGGAGAGGAACGGCAGAAAAACTTTAATCCGTCAACATAATAGCATTGAAGAAACAAACTTTATATACAGACCACTGAGAAACATCCCGGTTTATCCTTGGTCCTCGACTCTCTCCTGGTTCCTCTTATTTTCGGGTTCTGACTCGTTTAAAGCGTTCAGTGCTGCGGTCCTCATGTAGCAACACAGACGCTAACACAGAGCTCTGTTGACATGGTCACGCGCATGCGCCAACTGCGCCGACACGGAAGTGCGGGGCGGTTTCAGCGGGAGCTCATTAACATATAGTTACGCCCACAAAATCCGAGTGTTCTACAGAGAGGAGACAACAGGGCCTGGAAATGATGCGACTGTGCTTGTTTTATTGAGTTTTTAGACCAAAGCATGCTACTAAGGCTTCATGAAGACATCAAAGATCAATATTACACTGCAGAAAAAGAGCATAATATGAGATCTTTAAATTAGATTAGACAACTTTATTTTTCCCAAAGGGCAATTCAGTTTTTTCAGTCTACCCAGACCATACATACATTTACAAACAGCAAACATGGACAATAATAAATTAAAAAAGAGATGCTCATTGACAAATATCAGCACCCAATAGACCCCATGGTCAGGCAGATTATAATGCACATTAATGAAAAGCATGTTTTATGTAGTTCCTGATCTAACCAAGCTAAAATAAGGAGAGAAAGTGGTGAGCTGTACATTGTTATCTCGGGCCTTTACATTTTTTTCTATATAAATGTGCAGAGGGAGGTTTAAGTGCTTATAGCAGAATAAAAACATTATTTATGAACACAAAGTGGCCGCAATATCACAATTAAGAACTCCTATTATTCTGTGCCTGGGAAAACGTGACTTTTTTTTTTCATTCATGTACATATTCATGTTAAATCGATGTCAAAGTGAATATGAATTTACCGCAGTTGAGCGCCCTGGAGTTTACATTATTTTCCTTAATTCAGTTTCTCCCGTGCGCGCGGACCGGTATATCCAGCTGTGATACCATCATCACTAAAAGACGTCGCTTCATGTGACACTCCGGAGGAGAGGACGTCTCAGTGCTCTTAAAATGAATCTCCTCGTCTCCCCTCTCCTCTCTTCATTTCCTCGTGTCTCTGGCATGCATCTCTGGTGGGCAGGACTAAGACGCAAGTGAACGACGCAAGTGGAAATCTTCAAGCCATCAGTTTCAATCCCATCTTCTACCACAACATCCTCACCACTTCAAATCCAAGACAGGAAGCCAGACTCTTTAGGACTCATGAGGAGTTGAGGAAGCATGTACTAGCCTCACCAATGGCAGGACGTTTCCAATGCCCGGGTAGTAGCCTGCTGCAGCTTTGCTTTAATGCTGATCCCTCTACCATGACCGTGACACCACCATCTCCTCAAGTCCATGAACTACCCCATGATGACCACCACACACCACTGGCTTGTCTAAAATGCAGAAACTTTTATGATGACTATATAAACATGTCCACAGCCCAGCGAGAGAAGATTGAGAAGCTTATAAAAGCACAAAGTACAGGTCTGTGGGATCAATAAGATACAATGGTTTTGTCCTCACAGATATATGAAAATATTTTTTGCATGTGTAAAAAAATGTACTCAAATTAACTTTGCACTCCTGTTAAAAAGATTTGGTTGCTGTATAAATATTTTGTCAATGTGTTAAAAATATCTTGTTGCCGTAGAAATGTATTTTGTGCATGTGTAAGCACTTCAGTGTCGCACAGGAAGGTAGAAAAGGTGTGTGTCCATGGTAAATATGCTTGTACATGCACATAATATTTCTACAGCAACAAGACATTTTTAACACATTCACAAAACATTTATACGGCAACAAAACTATTTTAACAGGTGTGCAAATTATATCTGATTATAAAGAAATGATTGCAAATCTTAATCTTACTGATCAAATCCTAATCTTATTGATCCTAATTTGATCCCATGCAGATCTGGCATGATATGCGTAGAGTGCGCATCACAGCTAGCACGGCTAGAAAGGTGCCAGTTCGCTCAATCACCGCACCTGAGAAGTTTTTATCAGAGCATCTACACCCAACCTTCCATGGCAATGCTGCGACACGCCATGAAGCAGAGAGTGAGGAACACGCTAGGCAGTTTTTGAAAACACAAGGCCATACCATTGAAACCAAAGGCTTTGTGGTGTGCCCAGCTGAACCATGGCTCGCAGCAAGTCCCAAGGGAGTCATAAACAAAGAGATGCTGCTGGAGATCAAATCGCCTGTGCTAGGGAAGAAGTCACTCAGAGAGACACTGGCTACAAAGAATAGTGAAATCTCACCCTTAGCTGACAAACGTTGCCTTCTTGCCTCCAATGGTCCTAAAGGCTACTACATGCAGGTGCAACTTGACATGCACTGCACAGGGCTTCACCATGCCTTGTTGGTGATCTGGAACAATACTGAACACATAGAAATCCAAGTACCCTATGGCAAAGACTTTGTTCAGAGGCATATTACAAGGCTGCGCACATTCTGCTATGCTCACATGCTTCCTAAAATCGTTGATGACTTTGTCAAGGGCAGCTTACAGTTGTGCACTACATATCTCAGTATTAAATAAGATAAAAGTCCCAAAAGCAATGTGCACATTGCTCTGATTCAACCACTTGTTCTGAGAGCTAAGATGAGCAAAGCTCTTACTGAAGCCCAGCTCCATAGCTCAATTAGGGATGTCCTGATCTGATATTGATATTGGAGATCGGTAAAAAAAAAAACAAATATCAGATTAAATCAGTCTGCATCTAAAATCTCTGACAGTCAGATACAAGCATTCATTCTACTTTATTTATTTTACGTTTAATTCCGTTGTTAAATGTGCTTATGTTGTGGTTAAACACAGGGGATATTTTCGAAATGTTAAAATATACATGTGTTTATTTATTACAACACATAGTACCAGTATAGTGGGATCATAGTACTCTACTGGCTGCACAAGATACGCCTCTTGTTTTTACATTTCAAATTGTGAAATAATATCTATGAGTTTTTATATGTACATATCAGCATTTTAGCTCAATAGCTTCCAGGAATTGTGATCAATAGACTTAAAATCAACTCATCTCAACTCAACTCATCTTTATTTATAAAGCACTTTAAAAACAACCACAGCTGAAACAAAGTGCTGTACACAAATAGACAAAACAAAACAAAACGATGTATAAAATAAAGCCGATATAAATACTAAAAACAATTGTTTCAATGTTTTTAAAAACTAATTTAAATACAGTAGAAACAATAAATAAAAGCAGACCATAAAACCATAAAACACCAAAACAGGAGCCGAGTCTCAAGCAGGGTCAAAAGCCAAGGAATAAAAATGAGTTTTAAGACGAGTTTTAAAAATGGACAGTGAGGAGCTTTGTCTGATGTGGACGGGAAGCTCGTTCCATAATTTGGGGGCCGCCACAGAAAAAGCTCTATCCCCCTGAGCTTCCGTTTGGACCTCGGTACCTCCAGGAGCAGCTGATCAGCTGACCTGAGGCACCGAGCAGGAGTGTAGGGGTGAAGGAGCTCAGAGAGGTAAGATGGGGCCAGACCATTTAAAGATTTAAAAACAAATAAAATAATCTTAAAATGAACTCTAAAATGCACGGGCAGCCAGTGCAGGGAGGCCAGGATGGGAGTAATGTGCTCCCTCTTACGTGCTCCAGTTAAGAGGCGAGCGGCAGTATTTTGCACCAACTGGAGACGTAAGAGGGAGGACTTGATGACACCAAAATAAAGTGCATTACAGTAATCCAGCTGAGATGTAATAAAAGCATGGATTACTGTATGAAAGTGCTGTTGTGCAAGAAAGGGTTTTTCTTTTGCCAGCTGCCTGATATGGTAAAAGCTGGACTTCACAACCGCGCTAATTTGCTTTTCCAATTTAAAATCACTGTCCATCTTAAAACCCAAGTTTGAGACTGTTGTCTTAAAATAAATAGCTAAAGGACCCATGTCTAAAGGAGGGGATTCACAAGGGCCAATGGGACCAAACACCATCACTTCTGTTTTTTTCTTGTTAAAGTGTAAGAAGTTCAAAGCCATCCAGGCTTTGATGTCTTCAAGACATGCAAGAAGTGGTGTTAGGGAGAAAGCACCATCCTTTTCAGTGGCACATAGATCTGGCTTTCGTCAGCGTAGCAATGGAAAGAGATGCCATGCTTTCTCAAAATGGAGCCCAGAGGCAGTGAATACAACGAAAACAGCAGGGGCCCCAAAATCGACCCCTGCGGAACCCCATACAGCAGTGGAGCAGAGCTGGACTCTGAAACTCCAAGGCACACACTCATCGTTCTGTCTGCAAGATATGACCTCAACCACTCCAATGCAGTACCACGAATACCTACGAGGCTATGTAGCCGAGCCACTAAGGTATCGTGGTCCTCGGTGTCGAAGGCCGAGGACAGATGTAACAGAACCAGAACTACATGATCTCCAGCATCAGTTGCCAGGAGGATGTCATTAAAAACTCTCAACAAGGCTGACTCTGTGCTGTGGAGAGTTTTAAATCCAGACTGGAAGACCTCCAGGACACCATGCTCATCCAGAAAAGACTTTAGCTGTGCATATACAACTTTCTCTAAGGAAGCTGGGCGTGCGTTATGGCATCCGACACCCTGCCAGGCTATGGATTGAGGTGGATGGACAGCACAAAATCTTCGACTCGCCGGTGGACGCCAGGAAGTTTTGCAAAGATAAGTTCGGGTGACGGTCCTCCACTTTGCGCTGCTGATGTGATGGCGGCGCGCGCGTGCGCTGTGTACCTACGCCTATGGACAGATGAGCCCCTTTGTAAACCGATGTAAGTTTGCCAATGTGGTTGTTATACGGGCTACTGGTTTGAATGCTCCTCTTTTATTTTTTTTATTTTTTTTTTGTCTTTTTATGGGGTAAGCTGACTGATGGATTTGGGATGTGTTCTTTGACACTTCTCTGTTATGAAGCCTTCTGTATTTCCCCAATGTTATTGTTTTGAGCTAAGGGGAAGGAATTGATGATAAGCAAGGCTTTTCTATTTCTTTTTCTTTTCTCTTTTCTGACCACATGAGGTCGTTGGTTACCCATTTATCACTACAGGGTTCAGGTGATAACCTATAGTACTTCACTGGAGGATGTGTAACACGTTGAATGAGGTTGAGTAAGGAGTTGGAACTGTTTATCATCAGTGAAGCTGGTAGAATTTCCTCTACTGTTAATGTAGCTTCAATGGTACCTCACATTTTGGTGGGGGCCATGAGGGGTTTTTGTTATGTAATTTTGTGGGGTGTTCATTGGGGGGTAGGGTGGTCCAACAAGGTAGACGAGGGTTTTGTATCTTCTGCTTTTTCTGTGCTTTCATTTATGTTAATCTTATATAGGCCTATTCTTAATCCCTTTTTTTTTTTTTTTTTTTTTTTTCTCTCTTTGTAATAAGTAGTATACACTAAAGTAATGACAGACCTTAATATTTTGAGCTTCAATGTGAGAGGGGCAAATATACCACATAAACGCACCAGTATTTTAGAATTTTTGCGAAAAAAATCAATAGACTTTGCACTTATCCAGGAAACACATCTTCTACGACAACAGGCTAATAGGTTAGCTAATAAACATTATCGGATCCTGGCTTCTTCAGCTGAAACTTCTAGATCTAAAGGGGTGACTGTTCTTGCAAGACGCAGACTCAAATTTGATTTTTTGGGCTGCTGGTCTGATGATGCTGGGAGGATAGCCATAGCAAAAATTCGCTTTGAAGGCAAAATGATAGCCTTAGTTTCTGTATATGCACCAAATATGCTAGACAAAGAGTTTTATAGTTTACTGACTAAAACTCTACTGGATTTGACAGATTTCAAACTCATAGTGGGTGCTGATTTCAACACGGTGTGGGATCATAGAGTAGACCGCTCTACTCTAGCTGAAAGTAGGGAACAAGCGCAGACATCTTCAGAACTGCGTGCCTGGGCTGGTCACACGGGTCTGGTTGACATTTGGCGCTTAATGAACCCGCTAGTTAGAGACTATTCTTTTTTTTCTGGCCGACATTCTTCATTTTCAAGGATTGATTTCATTTTTGCCTCTATTGATTTGTTTCAAAAAATTGGAAAGGTGGACTTACTTCCGGTTGCATTTTCTGATCATAAAGCGGTGATATGTTCAGGTGCGTTACGCACTGTAACAGAGAGAGCCCCCAGATGGCAGTTTAATTCCACATTATTGCGCGATACAACATTTGTGGCTCAAATGCAAACTGGACTGTGTGAATTCATTAATATTAATACAGGTTCGGTGGACGACCCACGGATAGTTTGGGACTCCATTAAAGGTTACATCAGAAGTAATGTAACACTCTATTCATCTACAGTTAGGAAGGCACGTTCTGCTAGGCTGGATAAGCTGGAGGCTCAGTTTGCAGAACTGGACGCCTCTTTGCAAAACAACTTCAATGAGAATACAGCTGCGCAAAGAGAGGTGATCAGAAGGGAGATTAATTCACTCCTCAAGCACCGCTCCGAATTTTTGATTAAGCGCACAAGACAAAACTATTACTTCAATAGTGCGAGGCCCAGTCATTTGTTGGCACTACGTCTCAAATCAAACGAACATTTCGCTGACATTGCAGCTGTTAAATCAAAAGAAGGGGTGGTACACACAGAACCTAGGGAGATAAATAAAACTTTTAGCACATTCTACTCGGAGCTATATACCTCTGAGGTTATCCACGAGGTGGCTAAATGTGAGAAGTTCTTATCTGAAATACAATTGCCAATGCTCAGCAGGGCAGAAGCGGACTCCTTGGACGAGCCCATCTCAATGGAGGAGGTCAATGCGGCAATTCGAGATATGCGCAAAGGCAAGTCACCCGGTTTTGACGGGATACCACCTGAATTCTACTCTACATTTTGGGATTTCATCGGCCCTTCAATGTTGGGGATGTTTCATTACGCGATTAAAAATGGGGCCTTTTCCAGGGATGTTAATGTGGCCATCATATCCTTACTGCTTAAGAAGGGCAAGGATCCCACGGAGTGCGCAAACTATAGACCCATCTCTCTCCTCAATTCTGACCTTAAGATTTTTGCCAAGGTGCTAGCACGCCGGTTACAGGTATATATGACTAAATTGGTTCACTGTGACCAAACTGGCTTTATTAGTTCCAGACTAGCATCTGATAATGTTAGAAGATTGCTACATATCATTAACGGTGCAGTGAACATTAGGTCCCCAGCTGCTGTGCTCTCACTGGATGCCATGAAAGCATTCGATCGGCTAGAATGGCCATATCTGTGGGCTGTACTTGAGAGGATGGGTTTGGGTGCCACTTTTATTGGGCTGGTTAAAGTGCTTTACTGCAATCCAACCGCTATGGTACTAACTGGTAAGATCTGCTCTCCGCCATTTAAAATAGGCAAGGGCTCCCGTCAGGGATGCCCCCTTAGCCCTCTTCTTTTTGCCCTCTCTCTGGAGCCACTTGCACAGACAATTCGGCAGTCTTCTCTGATCTCCCCTGTATCAATCAATGGTACACAGCATCATATCAGCTTATATGCTGACGATATCTTATTATTCGTGGAGAATGCTGCTCAGTCCGTGACCCACGTGCTCTCAATTTTTGACCAGTTTAATGGCATTTCAGGTTATAAAATAAACTGGGCAAAATCTGCCCTTATGCCATTGAACGAAGCAATGAGATCGGCCACCATATCACCTTTGATTCCAATCGTGAAGCAGTTCAAATATTTAGGTATAGAAATTTTCCCCTCCCTGCAATCCATTATAAAACAAAATTTTGAGGACACCCTCAACAAAGTCTGCCTTGATTTGAACAGATGGTCTTCCTTACCCAACTCTCTTCAAGCCAGAGTGTCGATAATAAAAATGAATATCCTGGCCAACTTTAGGAGTTCAATGCTCCCCCTGCCACCTCCAAAGAAATTTTGGAATAAACTACACTCTGCAGTCTCTAAATTTGTGTGGCATGGGAAGCGCCCCCGTCTCAAGCTGTCCTTATTACAAAGAGCTAAAGCTCATGGCGGTCTATCGTTGCCTAATTTTGAATTTTATTACTGGGCCTTCACGTTACGCCCGCTTCTTAAGTGGCTTGACCCAGTAGCCAATGTCTCATGGCGAGAACTCGAAGAAAGTTTGGTGCATCCCAGTGAATTAAAGGACGTCTTATATTCCAATGTAACCACTCAACAATGCAGGACTCATTTTGGACCTATAGTTTCCCAATTATTGAATGTATGGAGAGCTGCAGAGAAACTCTGTAAGATCTCTTTAAAATGGAATCTGCTCTCTCCTGTGTTCAATAATTTTGGCCTTCTTCTAGGTGGACAGCCTATTAAGTTCCCGAGCTGGAGTGCTAGGGGGATTCACACTTTGGGGGACTTGTTTAATGGGAATGGTTTACGACATTTCAGGATTTACGGGAGAGTTTTAATTTAATTTACCGGCACCTCTTTCTTTCTTTTTTTTTATTTGCAATTGAGATCATCTATGAAAGCCTATGGGGTCCCCTGGCAAACTCCACTTGCAATGCACCCTTTACATGAAGTATTTAATAGTTTTAGGTCTTCTAGGGGTCTAGTATCACAGTTATACTTGTACTTGTTGGAACATAGCTATGAACCTTTGATGTTAGATACGGCATGGAGGAATGACTTGCCGAATCTGGACCCAGAGTTCAGCTGGGACTCTGTCTGGGACAGTATCCCACTTACATCAAGGAATCCGGACCACCAGCAGATCCATCTGAACATTATTCATAGGACATACCTGACTCCTCGCAGACTTCACGCTATGAAGCTACTGGGCAGTCCCAACTGTACATTATGCTCCTCAAAAGCACTGGGGACTTTTTTCCACATGATGTGGGAGTGTCCTGGGGTTACAGACTTCTGGGCTATGGTTGCGAGAGAACTCTCAACTCTTCTGGAGACCGTCATTCCCCCCTCCCCATCAGTGCTACTGTTGAACGATGTATCCCAACTTCAACTAAGGACTATACAGAAACGTGTCTTCTTCTCTGGACTAACAGCAGCTAAGAAGCTGTTAGCCTTGAGGTGGAAGCCCCCTCACACACTGTCATTCCGCTTATGGGCTCTCACATTTTTAGACATTGTATACCTTGAACTATCTACTGCTCGGTTGCATGGTGCAAGGGAAGATAATGTTAATATATGGTCGCACATTGCTGAGAAGGTTAAGGAGTTGGTCTGATATACCTACAACTTTGTCACAGAATTACTTGTCATTTTTTGCTTTGTTTTTAACTTTTAATTTTTGGACCTGTCTGCTAGTTTTTTGTTGGACCTGGGTGGGTGGGAAGAGATGGGTTTTATGTTTATTTTCTCAGGTTAACTGTCAATATTCAAAATGGTTGTAATCTCTGGATCAGATTTACAATAAATAAAGAAAACATTTGATCACAAAAAAAAAAAAACTTTCTCTAAGATTTTTGAGAGAAAAGGGAGCTTAGAGATGGGCCTAAAATTGGCCAGCACAGTGCAATCAAGGCCTGATCTCTTAAGAAGCGGCTGCACCACTGCGTGTTTAAAGCTTAGTGGAACAAGACCACAAGACAAACTGCTGTTTATAATAGCCAAGACAGACTGCCCTATACTGGGGAAAACCTCCTTAAACAGCCTAGGAGGGATGACATCCCAGGGAGAACCTGACGGCTTAATATGGCCAACCAGATCTTCTAAGTCTGCAAGAGAGACTGGCTCAAACCTAGCAAGAACTGCAGAACAGGGATCAGGCTCAGAGGGGTCAGATCCAGGCCCAGAAATGAGAGACCTGGCAGTAGCAACCTTATCAATGAAAAAGTCCAAGAACCTATTACACATTTCCACGGATGCCTCCAAGCTGGCAGGCTGTGGGGCATTAAGAACAGTGTCAATTGTTTTAAATAACACAGGTGGATTATTACAATTTAACAGAATTATGTTAGAGAGATATTGTCTTTTGTTCTCTTTAACAGAGATCTGGTAATTGTGTAAACAGTCTTTAAGGATCTGAAAAGACACATGCAGCTTGTCCTTTTTCCACATTCGCTCAGCTTTGCGGCACTGTCGTCTAGCTGCGCGAGTTTCTTCATTAAACCAGGGCTCACATTTAGTCTGGCGCTGAACAGTTTTTATTGGAGCCACAGAGTCCATTACGGCTCCACAGGAGGAGTTAAACCAGGAGATGAGCTCCTCGGTGTTTGCAGAGGCAGGGCAGACACAGAGCTGATCAAAAGCCACAGAGAAACGACCGGCAGAAGTAGAGTTAAGAATCCGGCGTCTCTGAACGGGGGCGCCAGATTTAAAATCAGAACAAGAGAAAGCAACTTCAAACAACACAGGCTTATGATCAGAAATTGCAACATCACATATCTCCAAGTTAGACACAGAAAAACCATGGCAGAGTATGAGGTCCAATATATGTCCGTGCTCATGTGTGGAAGCCGACACACACTGTACCAAGTCAAAAGAGTCAATAAGACTTAAAAAGTCCTTCACCAACGGCTTGTCAGGACAGCATACGTGGATATTCAAATCCCCAAGGAGAAGAACACGGTCATAGCAGGGCATAACTTCGGCCAGAAAACCAGAAAAGTCACTCACGAAGTCCTTATTGTATTTGGGGGGACGATAAATGACAGCACACAGCACCGGGTTGGACCGACCCACCTCAAATAAAGTTACCTCAAAGCTAGAGAATGAGGAAGAGACTGTGCGCTGCTTACATTTAAAAGCATTTTTACAAACCGTTGCCGTCCCCCCACCCGACCCAATGCCCGCGGGGAGTTAAAGTAAGAGCAGTCAGGATTTAAAGTAAAATCAGTGTGGAATCAAAGTACTCTACTGTCTGCATGAGATGCGCCTTTTGTTTTTTCATTTCAAATTGTTAAATAGTTCTTTCTACTGAATTTTAATATATAAATATTAGCATTTCAGCATTTTTAGAACATTGTCTCTTTTTTGCTTGTAAACTCAGCTTTACACATTCAGCATATTTATTTTGAAAACAGGAAGTCCGTACAAGCTGTAGCCGTCCACTGTGAGTTTACTGTAGTGTGCAAGTGTGCAATACTGGTGCACTCGAAATGTTGGAGTGGCTAGTTGGACTGGGTGGTGTAGCAGAGTTTACCCTGGAGCGAATGTCTGTCGAATATCTACCGTCAAATGTCAAACTAACTTCACCACGGTTTAATTTTTATTTATTTTTTTTTAGGTTACTTTCCAGGGTCTTCTAATTTATTTTTTATTTATTTTATTTTAATTGTATTATATTCTAATGTATAAGGTTAAAATTAATTGAACCCATTGGTTAATAACAAAAAGGTCAGTTTTTCTCATACCTACAATTGCTGACAACTGTTCTCTGTTTGAGTAATGACACCTGTTCAAGCCTTTTCTTACAGTCCGTACAACAAAATGAGTAATAAAGGTATGTATAATTCCTGCTGATATCGTATCAGATCAATATCGGATTCGACCAATACTCAAGGCTGCGACATTGGTATCGTATCAGTGGTGAAAAAGTTGTATCGGGACATCTAACCTCAATACTGTGAAATGCTGGAATTGTGTTAATTGTTTACATCAGGTTCAAACTGTACAATGTTCTATCAATGTTCTATACTGTGCAATGTTCTATACTGTGCAATTTGTCATTGTACCTGTATTCTTTTAATGACAAAGTTTAAATTTCACCATTTCATTTCATTATTGCATTAAATGGACCACGACCACTTCCACTCATGTTCTATTGCTTTATTAATTCTGAGTAAACTGTTGTTCAGAACTTACAAAGACACTCAAAAACAATATGTTTCAAATGTTGGATGAAGGAACTGTTTGAAAATAAACAAATGACTTAGACACTGAAGACCAACTGTTTAATGAGCAGGTGTTAAATTATCAAATACAAAATACAAATATTTACACAATCGTCCAAATGCTCATAAACAATATTACAATAATTTTTTCAATACATATTGTATTTCTATATCAAGAAAAAACATGCCTGGGCTTTTGTAGACGGGGACACAATCATGTTTCACAACTCCTGTGGCAGTCATATCAGTGGACCCCTAAGGTTAGCAAGGCCAGCGCAGATGGTTAAAATCATATCCAACGTCGGTGTTCGCCTGCACATCCGTCAGATATAAACATGATGACACCATTGGGAGTGACAGCAACAAGATATTTCACAGTGTTGGTGATTTTGTAGTTGCTGAAAGTGTCACTTCTGGAGTCAAGGTTTCTGGCCCTCTGAATTGTACTTTAAGCACAATCAAAGACACAGGTGGTTCAAGGGTAGTTCTTAAACGACGAGGGCAAGGTTGCATAAATGGTCTCTCTGGGAAGCCAGGGGATCAAGACTTTGAACTGCTCAAACATAACATTGATCCAGTGACCAATCACAATGCTTGCCATGCTTGTAGGGACACATTAAAGCGATAAGCGTTATCTCCTAATAATAGGTTTAGTCTAAATTTCATTAAGGTCATCAGGATTTGGTCGACAACGGCAAGCTTTACCGATGGCTTACTGAAGGGCAGCAATGAAGTCACCAAAGCAAAAAACTGTACCTTACGCACTCCTGTGAACAACAATTACCCCTTTTCCACCAAGCTGGTTCCAGGGCTGGTTCGGAGCTAGAGCCAGACTTAGCACCAGGTCTTTGGTTTTCCACAGACTAAGCACCGGTTGCTAGCTCTCAAAACCGGTGCTTGGCAAGCACCAACTCTTTGCTGGGCCCGCAGAAAGAACCACGTTACGTCGGGGGCTACACGCTTACGTCAGGGGGTGGGGGCGGGATTATTGACCAACCAAAGCAGAGTAAAAACACGGGAGAGAGCCATTTTTAAAAAGACGAGTTCGGGGTAAGCAGTAAGAAGGTAAGTTGGAAGATAACAATGGATAGTAAAACGAAACAGCAGTGGTCAGTGGAGGAGACGACCTTGCATAATTGTCAAGCAGCATTAACTTGCTGGATCGCCAAATTTTGCTCTCCAAGGAAGGCTCGAAAAGCCAGCAGCAGCACTTGAACCGCAATGTAGTCCTCCATCTTTGTTGTGGCGATAAAATTTGGCGCTAGTTGTTATGGAAAACTGTCGTGACGTATACAGACGTATACATTGACGTGATGACGTAGCTCTATGGCCTGCACCCGTTTGTGGAAAAGCAAACGGTTCTTAACCGGTTCTCACTTGAACCAACTGCAAACCGGCTCTAGCACCAGCACAAGCACCAGCCCTGGAACCAGCTTGGTGGAAAAGGGGCAAATGACCTCTCATCATCAGTAACTGTGGTGCTAGCCACAGTAGGATCCTTCTCTGCCTCACACTGTGTTGCTTTATCCTCTTTGTTGATGGGCTGTTTTTTTTAGATGTAGTTATGCTCAGCAATTGTTGGATCTTCCCACTGGGTCTGTGCATCTCGATACATTGGTGTAGCAGGCTCACATGCAGGCAGGCAGGTTTCAGTGACATCAGGTGCAGCAAGCTCACAAGTTTCAGTGACATCCAAACAAGGGAGGAGAGAAAATATGGAGTAAAATTGATGCAGCTATGGAACATCAGTCACTACATGCATCACAATTTCAAACACACACAGACAAAAGTACACACACACAACACACAGTATATAGCTAACAAATTACACTTTGGTTTGTTGATAATTAATATTACTGCAATTTGAACATTAATATTTCTGTTAATCCAGTGTGTAGCCTACCAACTCATGTTTTATTATTTGGCAACCTGCAGCGCCACTAAAACATAGATAGCAAACTGCTAGAAACATTCTTGCAATGCTACAATGTTGATGGCAACAATATACAGAGCTACTACACCACGGTTAAGTTAGTTTAATATTGGACATTCACATTTGCCATTTCATATTCAATGCATGTAAATCTATTATTCTTCCTGACCATGTGACTTATTCATGTCAAACCAACTGTGCAACATAGTCATATTCCTCACGTGCCACAAGACTTCTTTTTGAAATACATCCTTTGTTTTTTAAATAATTTTTAAAGCTGAAAAAACTGCATAAAATCTATTATTCTCCCTGAATATGTGACTTTTCACAACAAACCAACTGTGAAACATAGATAGATACTGATAACCTCCACATGTCACAAGACTTTTTTTTTTTTTTTTTTTTAAAGAATATGAAGCCTTTATGCTCCCCATCCTTCTGACCCATGTTGATTTCAGAAGCCCATAAAATGAAAACTGATATCCAGGCCTGCATTTTTGTTGCAGAGGACATCAGACAACAAATCATACAGCAGTCTGCTTCGC
Source organism: Scarus forsteni (assembly GCA_036419115.1). NCBI lineage: Eukaryota > Metazoa > Chordata > Actinopteri > Labriformes > Labridae > Scarus > Scarus forsteni. The sequence goes on along the minus strand of JAZDUH010000049.1, from coordinate 12,462,856 downwards.
TAAGCAGACTTGCAATCATACGGTCAAACAGGCTCACTTACAGCTGAACTTTGTCTTTCTTATTTCGATTGAGACAAACTTAGATGATACATTTTTACAGTTTCAGGTTTCAGGTTTTCAGGTTTCAGGTTGTTCAGCTTGAAAGACAGTTGGTTTGACATCAATAAGTCACATGGTCAGAAAGAATAACAGATTTATATGCATTTTTTCCAGCTTTAAAAATTATTTAAAAATACATAAAGGAGGGGACTCCTGGTGGCTGTCGAAGGGAGATGCACGTTTAACTGAAGCTCCGTGTCTCGTGTCCGAGAACTTGTAAAATATCCTGCAATTCAGAGTTCGTTTGTGTAATTGTTACTTGGAAGCATACTTTGAGTATGTCGGGCACTAAAACAACGAGAAATAAAGTACTACAGGACACTCCGGCTGCCAAGAAGAAAGACTCTTCAGACGGGCAGCCTGAGGAGCCATCTAATGCAGCCATCTTGCTAGCACTCCGGGATCAGGAAGAACGACTGACGGCGAAAATCAAGGTGGCAGTGCGAGAGATTGTAAAAGACATGCTCTCTGGCGAAATGCAAACTTTAAAGACTATGATTGAATCTACAAACACCGCTGTTGCTAAGCTGAGTCAGGATATTAATCAACAATCCGAGCTAGCTAAAAAGCTACAAGGGAGGATCGATGCTAGCACGGCTAATATGCGAACGGTCAAGCATGATGTCAGTAACCTGCAGACGGACCTGTCTAAGCTCTGGAAGATAGATCACGGAGATGCAACATCCGACTGGTGGGCCTGGCAGAATCAGCTGAAGGGGAAAACGCAGTCCAATTTCTACAGGAAATGTTGCCGCAATGGATCCCATCTCTGAAAGGTGAAAAGATCGAGATTCAGCGCGCCCACCGTATCTTTACCACACAGGATAAGCTCAACCGCCCCCGTACGCTGATATTTCAGCTCCTCCGTTATCAAGACAGGGAAAAGATCTTCAGAGGAATCAGAGCCCTCTCATCACCACCTTCACACCAGACAACCAGCCAAGGCAGAGCTTCTACATCCCGGCTCCTGTTCTTCCCGGACTACAGCACCGAAACGGCCCAAAAGAGGAGAGCTTTTGACGCGGTGAGGAAAGAGATCATCAACAGAGGACTACGTCCGTTCCTGAGCTATCCGGCCATCCTGAAGGTTACTCATAATGGCACCCAGCACCTCTTCGAATCTGTGCCCGAGGCTGAGAAGTTTGTGTTTACACTTGATCGCTCTCCACACTCAACGCCAGGACCGAGTGCCCGCAGCACACCTCCAACCCCACCATCCGCAGACGGCTGACCCGTAACTCCGTAAGGGCGATTTCTACGTTATTATTTCATATTGTGAATGACTGAAAAGCTCCAGAAACTCCGTCATGACCTTAAGTGAAACAACGTTGTAGGTCATACAACGTTTGTCTATTTAGATGAATAATACCTGACTTGATAGTCACACTGCCATCTGGTGTATGTTAAACGTGACAGAAGGTGTGTTAGATTGTCCAGTTATTAGTGCTTGGATTTTATGTATATTCCAACTGCTGGTCAAGACTGAGTTAAAGCTCTCTGATGCCTCCTTTATGGGGCGGACGTGGGACGTGGGACGTTCGTTGCTCTTTGAAAACCACAGGTAGCTAAGAAGAAAATCTTTATTTTAATTTGAGTTGTATTTTTTTGTTGTTGTTGTTGTTCGGTGGTTTGTTTTTGTTTTACTGAATATTTTACCAGTTGTAGGTTTTTTCCAACCAAAGAGAATAATTTTATATCTCTTGCGGATGGAATCTTCGGTTAAAAAACATGATTGTTTGTCGCCAACGCCAGGTGTTTGTTCTTGTTTTTGTTTTTATTGTAAAACACAGTATTTTATGAGCAAGATTTTAGTTTTTAAGATCACATCTGTGTGCAGAGTTGCAGTCATAATCCCTAATTCAGTGCCTCCTTTTAAACTTTACTATGAGTAGGGGGTTAAATATATTGTCATGGAATGTCCGAGGTTTGAATTCACCAGTTAAACGTACAAAGTGCCTAGATTTTCTTAAACAGAAAAAATCTCAATTGGTTTGATTCAGGAAACTCACCTTAAAACAAACGATATCCACAGGTTTCAAAACAAATTTTATAGATGTGTTGCCCACTCCTCAGCAGCCAATAGGTCTAAAGGAGTAGCTATACTATTTGATAGAAGACTTGCTGTCAGCATCCAACAAAGTGGTAAAGACAATGACGGTAGGTTAGTGTATACTTGTGTCACACTTAATAACACAAAAATCTGCTTTGCATCGATATATGCTCCTAATGTTGATGACCCTGATTTTTTGTTATCAGTATCTAACACCTTCTTAGACATGCCAGAATGTCAGCTTGTTTTGGGGGGTGATTTCAATCAGGTTTGTGATATAAAATTAGACAAGTCAATTGTTTCCCATACCTTTTCAAATTCATATTATGGGATAAACAACTTAATGTCAGATTTGAATATTATAGACTCTTGGCGATTGTGTTACCCACTGATTAAAAATTACACTTTTTTTTCTGCAAGACATAAGACGTATTCGAGAATCGACTACATATTTGTTTCTCCTCATCTGAATCGTTATATTAAATCTACAGATATTCTACCCATAATAATATCAGACCATGCCTCAGTAATTTACAATCTTCAGTTGGAGCAGAATATTCCAGATCATGCCAATAGGTGGCGCTTCAACACAACTTTATTACAAAACTCTGAATTTTTGGGAAAACTACAAAATAATATTAAAACATTTTTAGAAATTAATCGTAATACTGCATCTTCACCACAAATACTTTGGGAGACTACCAAATGCTTCATAAGAGGAGAATCTTCCTCATTTGCCTCTCATCTGAACAAATCCAGGAAGCACAGAATTTTACAGTTAGAAAAAGACATAAAAATAATGGAAGCCAAGCAAAAACAACAGTTTTCAGACCAAGTTCATTCATCCCTCTCTTCATTAAAATTTGAACTGAATAACTTACTCAAAGCAAAAGCTGAATTCATAATTCATCGCACTAGAGTAACCTACTACAGCCAAAGTGAAACTTCAAGTAAACTCCTTGCAGCTAGAATAAAACAGAATGAGTCATTTTCTTCTATAAATGCTATTCAGTCACCATCAGGTCTCACAACTTATGATCCAAAAGAAATAAATACTATTTTCAGATCATTTTACTCTGACCTTTACACAGCAGAATCTTCCTCAAACTTGTCAGTAATAAAATTTTACTTATCAAATCTTGAATTACCCAAACTGACTGTTGAAGAGGCAGATTCTCTTGAATCTTCGATCACTCTTGCTGAGCTTAAAGAGGCCCTAGTCTCGATGCAAAAAGGGAAGTCACCTGGTCTTGATGGACTCCCACCTGAATTGTTGTTAGAACTATGGGATATCATAGGTCCACTACTACTTGATTCATTGAATTATGCATTAGATTCTGGATCTTTTCATCGTGACCAAAACACCTCCCTTATTACAGTTTTATTAAAAAAAGGTAAGTCCCCAGTAAATTGTGCAAGTTATAGGCCAATCTCACTTATCACAGCAGAGTTGAAGCTTTTTGCTAAAGTTTTAGTTAAAAGAATGGAGCCTTATGTTGGCAAACTGATTCACAGTGACCAAACAGGATTTTTAAAAGGTAGACTTGCGTCAGATAATATTAGACGGCTTCTTCATATTATGCATGCATCAGAGACAGATGAGCAACCTGCTGCAGTTTTTAGTTTGGATGCACAGAAGGCTTTTGACAGGGTGGGTTGGGAATACCTTTGGCTGGTTCTTGAGGAATTTGGGTTTTGTAAAAAAATTTATATCAATGATAAAAACACTATATTCAAACCCTTATGCTGTTGTCCAAACAAACAACATACTCTCTACACCATTTTCTTTAGGACGTGGTACTCGTCAGGGTTGCCCACTTTCGCCACTTCTTTTTGCCCTTTCATTGGAACCATTAGCTCAGGAAATTAGACGGAATGACCTTATCTCCCCCATTATTGTAAAAGGTACAAAACACAAGATATCTCTCTATGCAGATGACGTTTTATTATATTTCAAGGATGTTTCTAACTCGTTACCCTGCATTTTGCAAATCTTTGATCAGTTTAGCAGTTTCTCTGGTTATAGAATTAATTGGGAGAAATCCCTTCTTATCCCTTTAAATGACATTACAAAAGGGCTTTCCCTACCAGCTATCCCACATCTGAAGTGGCATGATTCAAATTTCATTTATTTAGGTTTAACTGTGGCAAAATTTTCAGAATTCTCACAGACCAATTATGAGAAACTTAAACAAGAAATATCATCTGATATTCAGAGATGGTCTAGTTTGAAAATGACACTTCAAAGCAGAATCTCAATTGTAAAGATGAACATTCTTGGCCGTTTGAACTTCCTCTTTTCCATGATTCCATTGCCTCCTCCATCCAGTTATTTTGATGATTTACAAACAATGATTTCAAAATTCATTTGGAATGGAAAAAGACCTCGTATTAAAATAAGTACATTACAGCGATCCAAAAATACAGGAGGTCTTGCACTTCCAGACTTTAAGTTATATTATTGGTCATTTCAAGTGAAATCATTAAGAACCTGGTGTAATATGGAGGCTGTTACATCTTGGAAACATATAGAAGAAGAAACTGTTAAACCACATAATATTGCTGATGTGTTATTCTGTGGGATGAAGCTTAAAACAGCATATAATGTGTTTGGACCAATAATAGGGAATTCATTGCAGATCTGGTCTGATGTTCAGAAATATATGGCTTGTAACATTAAGTTATGCAATCGTTCCCCAATATGGTATAACTACAATTTGTTACAGGACTCTGGACATTATTTTAATGAGAACTGGGTTTCCAAGGGATTACACAGACTTTCAGACCTATATAATAGAGATGGACTACTTTCATTTCAACAGCTTAAGGATCACCATTCGATACCTGGGTTCTCTTGGTTTTTTAAATTTACAACTCAGGGCATCAATCCGTGCAAATGGAGTACCATGGGACCTCCCTCTGCCTTCTCATCCACTGGATACCTGGATAAACCTTCAACGAAAGCCTACTGGACTAGTTTCTGTCATTTACTCGGACCTGATTCTCAAAAGGACAGAACCTCTCGGTGTCATAAAATCCTGGACTCATGATCTTCAAGGACAAAATATTACTTTACATTGGGATAATATTTGGAAAAACATATTCATATTGTCAAAAAACCCAGCTCATCAACTCATTCATTATAAATTTATACTTAAATATTATGCTACACCTTATAGACGCTTTAAGATGAAGCTCACAGATAGCCCCAACTGTACTAAATGTAACTTAAATGCTGTTGGTACTTATTTTCACATTTTTTGGGAATGTCCTTCTGTTGCTAATCTCTGGTCTAAAATCACCAAATGTTTAGGAAAAGCTCTTAAATTCCCAGTCCCAAAAGATGCCCTTTTACTCTTATTCAACGATGATTTCAAACTTAGAAACAATACTGGCTTAATTTCAAGAAAAATTGTGTTTGCAGGTTCAACAGCGGCAAAAAAAGACCATAATCCACTCCTGGTTTTCTGCTAACCCACCAACAATATCAGAGTGGTTTAATCACTTTAGAGACATTTCTCTTATAGAAAGATCGCTAGCAATAACAAGCAAAGCCCGGGCATCCACGGTACAAACTTGGGCTTCTTTGATCACTACCCTCTCAAATCCACTTTTTATTGAACAACTGTAAGCACTTAACTATGCACTGTAAACTGCACACATATAACCCCCCCCCCCCTTTTTTTTTTTTTTTAAATTATTTACCTTTATTATTATTGTCTGACATTTGTATATGATAAACCTATGTCTATTGTAATTTTCTGTCTTGTTTTAAATGGCAATGGCGTCGTGTATATAGTTCTTACCTCTATTTGTTCTTATTCTATGTTATTTGTAAAAACTTAAAAAAGTTGATCACAAAAAAAAAATACATAAAGGATACATTTCAAAAATAAGTCTTGTGGCATGTGAGGAATATCAGTACCTATGTTACACAGTTGGTTTGACGCGAATAAGTCGCATGGTCAGGGAGAAAAATAGATTTATATGCGTTGAATGTGAAACGGCGAATGTTAATGCCCAGTATCAAACTAACTTAACCACGGTAGCAAACTACAGGTTTTTGCACAAAACTAACAACTTCATGTTAATGTCATGTTAACAGTATTAGTGTCAGCTAAAGACAAGCTGAAGCTAAACTTACCCGATTGAAGACGAATCCTTTTTCTCTGGGGAGAGTTAGGCTGCGTTTACATGGCATCAAAAACAATCAAAGCTGTTAAGTTTTCATTGCGTTTTGGCTTTGCGTTTAGATGCGAATGCGCTGCGTTTGCATCTAAAACGGCAACTTTTGAAAACAGGCTTCTGAGTGGAACGATTTGAATCCACTCTCCATTCAGCTCCGCGTAAACCTGTATCAGAGCGTTTCAGGGTGAAACGCTGACATCACTGCATGCGCAGTATCTTTCACATGAAGGCTTTGCGCGCATACAAGGAACAACAACTTCCGCCATCTGCCGAGTAATGTGTGTGCCTCTTACCATGCTCGGTTTGTTACCCAGATAAAACTACCCAGACAGATTTGTTGTCCAGAAAAGAAACTCCTACGTCTCTGTGTGTCTATTCACCATTGTTGTTTGTGAAAGGTTTTCTTCTTCGTTCGTGTGTTGTAGCAGTGCTGCCTCTCTGCAGACATACACCGCCATCTACTGAACCGGCATGCATACTACAGCAGATTAACTCATCTCTGAGCGTTGTCGTCTGAACGCAGAAGAATTCTAAAACGCAAAGGACAAATCTTTGCGTCTTTAAGTCAGGAGTGTCCGTGTAAACGCAGCCTTAGGGGTTCACCTTTCAAAAGAACGTCTCCTCCTCTGAGGAGAGCGATTGTATCCCATCCACAGCTCTGGGAAAGGATTTTCTACGGTTGGTTTTTTGTCCACAAAGTGGAAGGAACAGACAAAAATGTTTTTGGGTGGTTTCTTCAGGTTCAATGCCTTCAGCCACATCCGCGATTTATAATCATCTTTCGGCTTCTTGAAAAATGAAAACAACGGATCGCATGGACAACTCCGCTTTGTGGCTGGTTTGTGGTCATAACATTGACGATCTGATCATTCGTTTAGACACTTTTGAGAATTTTTGCATCCAATAACAGTACACGTCCTCCTCGAACTACTTTTCTTTCTTGATAGGCTATATCCATGTTTACTTTCTTCCGTCCTTCAATTGCTCTCTTTGTTGAGGCTGGGACTCACGCTAGCGTCAAAGGCTAAGCAAAGCAACCGGAAGTAACAAACATCATTTGGGAGAATGCGGAAGCAAAAGCGGAAGTGGCGTTTGGCGTTCGCTAAAAAGGTCTATCGGGTACCCTCAGGTGGTCATTGGCTACCACGCACCCAACGTGTTAAAGGAAAAGTTCGGTTTCTACAGCTTTCACATTGTTTATAGAATGAAGTAGAACAATATACTCACCCAGAAGGCTTTCTTGATGCAAACAGTGCTTCGGGAGATATTTAGATCCAAAATCGAACGGCGAACATCCGTATAATGGTAGCACACGTGGCATACATCGCCGCTCCTACACTGCAAAAAGCCGGCCTTCAAAAACAAGAAAAAAAAATACAAAAATTGGAGTTTTACTACTTAAAATAAGCAAAATTATCTGCCAACAGAACAGGAAAATTTGGCTTGACAAGACTTTCAAAAACAAGTAAAAATATCTAGCCTCAATGAATCCAGAAAAACCTTAAAATTAGTGTTTTTACACTCAAAATAAGTGTATTTTTCTATACTCTGCAAAAAGGGTAGCCCAAATATAAGATATAAATACTAAATTTGAGACAAATTTTACTTAAAACTAGTGAAATTATCTGTCCATGCAGCAAGTAAATTTGACTTGTAATCTTGAAATAAGATTTTTAATCTAGAAATAAGTTCTCCCTGGAAGCATCCAAAACATTGAAATAAGCTGGAAATGCCTATTTTTAGTTCAAAATACTTTAAATCAAGCTTAATACTGCCCAATTATAAGTAAAAATTACTTAATCTAAGCAAATAATTCTTTTCAATATAAACATTTTCTTATTTGTAGCAAATAAAGGTTTAAAATCAAGAAAAATAGAACAAATTTAGGTAAATATCACTCAGTATTAGTGCAGGATGATTACAAGAAATCTTGATATAGGTTAATTTATCTTGAAATAAGCCTAAATCTATATTAAATCTACATTATTAAAAACCCATAAACTTAAAAACAAATCTTACTCTAAGACAATACATCTTGACAGACTCTACTGAAATCACAACACTGTTTGATTTGCATCAACATTTATTAAACTTCCAGGAGTAATAACTACACCATCACTGTGTCAGGGTTGTTCCACAATATTAAAATCAAAATTGAAACATTTTAACGTAATTTATGCCCAAACAAAGAAAACTAATTTGGCACAGAAATCACACACATTGTTAGTGCCTAAATAAGATGATCTTCCAAAAACAAATAGTAGAAATCATTTTTTTATCCTGACTCAGGTAAAGTGCCATACAGAATTTGAGGACTTTAGAAAGTAAAAGTATACCCTTTTAAAGATGTGCGGGACCTCTGGTATTTAAGTAATCAACCATAAGACACAGTAAGACAAGAAGAGCAGCTGGTCATGTCAGGAAACTACTGAAAAGGTGCTACAACCAAAACAATCAAAGCACAACTGTCCTAACAATGATGTCTCTATCTATTTTTCAATGAATAATTTCTAATCAGCTATTGCTTACTTATATGCTCTCGTGGCATCTTGGTCATGGATGGCATCACCAACACCTCAGTCTGAATGACAGAGAGGAGTGTTGCAACACATTTTGGGTATGTCAAGTGCAAAGTGTAGAAGTATGCCATTAACACCAACATTCCTTCCCAAAAATCCTCCTGGGGGAGGGTGCTCACGTGTACGTTTCCCACGGCGACAATGTCGACTGTTCCATCAAAGAGCAGCACTGGTGAGGAGAGAGGCCGCTTTTCCAGGTATTGCACAGGGTCCTCACCTGGCTGGAATACATGGAAGGTCAATATGGTGAAGGGTTTGAGCATTACTAGTGTTGATGTCTTGAATGACATCAAGAGCACTATCAACAGTTTACAATGGTCCAACAAATTTACTATAGAAACAGAAGAAATGAACATCTACTGATTCACAAGAAGAAAAAATGGAAAGTGCTGCACCAAGTCACAAAAAGTGTCAAGTGGAAAAAAAATGTCAAGGATAAAAAGGAAAGACGGGTCTGAGGCACCAATTTTGTACAAAAAAAATCTGTTTTTGAACAAGGACTGGCTAAGATAAAAGAACTGAGGAGCCCTTATCTGGGCATCAGAAAGATACTGCAGGTGAATTGATTATCAGTAGATGGTTCATGTGATCAGGTAGCATGATCAATAGACATAACATGACATACTAATATGAAAATAATAGAAGGCAAAATTAACCATATCAGTCAAAAGAAATAAGAATAAATTATATCGTGCAAAGAAGTACGAAACTTGTACATCAAAATCACAAACAAAATATAAACAGCTAAAACAGAACAAATAAAGAAAAAATGGAAAATTCATAATTGTAGGCCTAGGAAATTAAAGGAAAAAGCTTTGATGAAATATCTAGACAAGAGCGAGCTGAACATAATCAAAATAACTGTTTTAATTCCAAATAGTTTGATGAAACACTAACAGCATCACAGAGGTTTAATATGAGAATAGCATCACAGAACAGAAATTGACATCAGGGATGCACAATAAACACAAGGCAAAGGTGGTTCAAAACACAATGGATGAATGACTGATGTAGTTAATATTGTGTTCTATTAGTTTTATATTAGTATAAGATGTCCTTTGGATCAAGTTACTCGGTTCTGTGACTGAACTACTAATATCTGCCTGATGTCCTCATGAAGGCTCCTCTGTGAGTTGAAATGTGTTGGCTCTTTATTTTAGCCAGTCCATGTTTAGGTAATGGATTTTTATAGTTTTTCATAAAATCAAAGTGCCCCTGACATTTCTTCCAATTTTGGTCTTCATTAATCAGTTTACATTGACAACTGAACTTCAAATTTTTTTCATTTAAGAACAGTGAAAATGAATAATTTCATTGAACCTCTTGCTCTTGTCAGGTGTGAACAAGCAAAACAATGTGAGAAATTGAGGGGCACATCTCAATAGCTGGTTAAGGACCAGCATAACATTCCTCACCTTAAGGATATGAAGGAGAGCATCACTGGCATTTCTAAGCTGCTTTGGTGGTGGAGTTGGTGAGGGGAAAAGTGCTGAGAGAGCATTGAAGAGGGCAATGGTGAAATCCACTATGGAAAAGAGAAATACACTTAATAGGATAGTTTGAACATGGTTGATAAAACAACAGATTTAGTATATGGACCAGCAACCTACCTCCACGTACATCCATGGCAAAAGGAGGTTTCAGGGTTTTCTTCCACACGCCATAGAACTGCACCTTAGCACAAAAGTCTGCCCTTCTTCCTTTCATCTCCTCAACAAATTTGCAGTTGGTGCCATCAACAATACGATGCAGCTCATCCACTGCCTGGAAAAAAAAATGTGTTCAGTTATTCTCCCACAGATCAGGAAAAGAACGAGGCAGCCTGCACAGACAGAGGCAAATAATTCAAGCAAAAGTAGTTAATTAAGAACCTATATTTTGAAAGTCTTTAAAGCATGGGTATGCCTCAAAGGTTTTTGCAGGACGGTCTTCTTCCTTTGCAACATCTGCCACAATGAAAGCCTGTCTGGCCTCAAACTCAAGATCCAAAAGCTGAGCGACATCTCTTTGGTTTGGTCTTGCATTTGGCTTCTTGTACATGTTGCTCAAAGTTCTTTAGTGCATCGCCTGCTTCTTTCGACTGTCCTTACCTGTTAAAATTGATAAAGCAGGGCAGAGAAGAGCCAGGAAAAGATGTCAAGATAACCACTTTGACACAGTCAAGAAATCAGAGTTCTTTCATATGTTTAAATGACAAGACATCCATTTAAAAAGTAATTGTCGTCAGTATAGACATAATATTAAAAGACTGCATCACTACTACTCTCACTAGTCTTGAAAAAAGAATGCAAAGTAAACCTATCAGAAGTTTTATTTCATCAACCCTCAAGTCTGACAGGCAATAAAGTTCAGTAGAGCAGTAATTTCTTTATGAGCTTTTAAATTTTTTTTTTTTTAAAGCTTGTTACTCTATCCATTTCATCATTACATTTTTAATAAAAATGCATTATGATACATAACTTTTCTTAAATGTATGTTTGAGATGTTTCACTTTAACATAATGGGTCAAATCAAATTAGGTTACTGGTAATATAGTAATTTGTGTAATGCTGCTCACAACAGGTGGATGAATAACAGTCTCTCAAGTAATTTAACAAACAAAAAAACAAAAAAGCAGAATTTTCACCCGCGCACTGTGGTCCACTAGCTCAATAGAGAATTAAATTAAAGCAAACACAGTTTTGGTCACAGACCATCACACCTCATGCTGTTTTTGTAAATTATATTTTTTTATTGAGCAAGTGGACGACAGTGTTTGGGTGATTCCCTCTTTTACATTTGTGTAGTTGCGTTGTCTCCTGCTGTACACAACAAGTCTTCTTTTTGGGTGTGCTAGAGATTTCTTGATTTGTGTAATTTGACTAAAAAAATCAAAATTTAGTAGACTGAGAGGTAGCGAAGAGTGAAGGCAGGCTTACCAACAACATCTTCTGCAGGTGCAGTTGGTGGAGCTTTCACAGTCCTGGGCGAGGAGCCTGCAGCTTAGGTGGGTAGTAGTGGCGGAGCCTGGCTGCTGTTTGACTTCTTAGGCACACTGAAGGGTGGCTGTGGCTGGGACGCTTTTCCTGGGGAAAATAATTCGAAATTTTCTAAACTTTGGCAAAGAAAAATTACATGAAAGCACAACCAAATAGACAGACAATACGGCATCTGTCTTGCAATCATTAATAAAATGGAGGCATGTACCCTCATTAGAGGTTTACATGTACAGAAACTAGCATACTTTCATTTTTTTCCACTTTAAGCACACACCTGCACTGGAGTTGTCCTCGCTGATGTCATCATTACTCTCAAGAAGAGTTGTATTAGCACTTGAGCTGCTTGTATCACCACTGGTGTCAACATCTGACCCATCATCCGTGTTGTCTGAACCTAATAGAGCCTTCTTGGCCCTGCCTGGTTGTGGCATGGAACCCTGCGTCTTCCTTGGGGACCGCATGTTTTGGAGTCGCTTGTGCATTTTGGTGTAGATGGTCAGCTGTGGTAAAAGAATATCTATAAGTTCTGTGTCTTGTTGATGTCCCAATCGATACATATTTTTCAAGAAAAATAATTAAATAAATAAAAACACTACTTACATAAGGCATAAATGTGTCACCATCATGTAGGGCAATTGTACACAGTCTTCTGTGCCATTGCTTTCATTTTGAGTTTGGAGGGGTATTTTACTTCTTTTCCCATGGGACTAGCACGCAGGATAGCAACCATGCTGGTGATAGTGTTCCATATGAGTCTGCAACAGAGCTCTTTGGACATCTGACTGTCTTTTTCCTTTCCATTGCGAAGCAATGTAAAGTACTGACTCAAGATCATTTCCAACTCTGTATTTGTGTACACCACATACTCTGGGGGGTCAGGCATCTTCATTGTTTTGTCAGCATTTTGAGATATGGGAGTGGAAGCTTGAGGCTGACATGATGACATGGCACTAGGTGAAGGAATAATCTCACAAGCGTTGGCATCTTGGTCTGTAACACTTTCACACTATTGCAATCGTTAAGGATAAAAAGTTAAATACAAATAATGGCATTGATCATGTGAGACAATATGGATTGTAATAATTCCATCAGTTGGATGTGTATTACCTTTTGACTGATAAAATCCCAAAGCTTCTTTCTCCTGAGAAAATTTTCAGGGCCAGGGAAAAGATCCTTCAGGTCATCCTGGCTAAGGCTTTTCAGAGCCTCCTCATCAACATTTGCGGCTGTGAATTGATAAAACATATATGATTTCAAATTAGACATTTTTTTAGCTCCACTGGATGTAGCTGTATGCTAGAAGAACATAGACATACATTTGTTGGTTTGTCTGTGTAGTGAAGCACTGCCTTTTGCTCAATTGCTAAGTGTCGCAATTATCTCTAACAAACCAAAAATATCTGAAAGTCTGTCATTTTGACATGTGTTGGAAGATGAAGCTAGATTATAGACTGGAAAAATACACACATCTTAAACTTTTACCTTGTTTTATGTAAATTAAAACAGTTTTTTATTTCCTACGTGTGGGTTCTATCTCACAATATTTGGGATTATGTTATATTATTGTTTTCACATAATTAAACATTTATTCTTGGGCTGTCAAAGACCAATACAATTAATTCCAATTAATCTCACGACTGTTCATCGTTAACATTTATCGATTTATAGATATGTGTGTTTATTTAATCTGTTCTAAATGTACCTTATATGGATATTTTAAGTATTTGATATTCTTGTCTACATGATCAGACAAATATGCTCTATTTTGGAGGATGTTTGTTAACTGTACTGCAACAATCCAAAACAAGTACAAATACTGTCTATAATGTATTTTACATATTTAAAATTACGCTGAAAAGCAAACTCCAGGGGTGGCCGCATGTATGTAAAATACATGACTTACCTTCCAGTACCGACCGTATAGTTCTATCAATGTCCTCCATGCTGGGTTATCAGCCTTAACCCGCAGAACCTGATAAACATCAACAGTTAGCTTCAGGAGGAGCTAACAACGGCTAATGATAGTGTTAGCTAGCTTACTGACGAGCAGCTCTCTAGTAGACAACTGAAAAGCGGTTTTATGTCTTAGTAACACCATCGTCCTACAGTGTTATTTTTACACATTTAAGTCACCAGTTTAGAAAATCTCACCTACCTTGAATGCTTTCCTTATTTACATAAAAACGTCTCTCTGGTCTCCTTCAGAGCGGGGAAATCGCCTCAGCTCAAAAATCTGACGTCACCGTATAACGGACATGAACTGAAAATGCGCAGGCGCAGAGCATACCGAAATAAAAAAACATACTTTTATATTACATATTTAACTTTGTTTTTGTCCTCCAAATATTTGTATGAAGATGTTGTTTTCAATAGAGTGTTTTAATATAAAAACAGATGATATAAAATAATCACTTAACTTAACCCATAATGCCTCTGGCTTAAGAGGAAGAGCCAAGAACGCACGTAAACAGTGCGCAATGGCGGCGTGGAGGTGCATGATTTGTCCCGTTTTTGTTGCATTAAGTCTAAAGGTGCTCCTCAGTCACATCAATGCAATTCATGGTCGTAGTCCGGACTTTTGGGTTTACTGTGGAATCGATGGCTGTGAGCTGGACTTCAGAGTTTTTAACTCATTCTTCCGCCACATTAAACGGACTCACCCTCTGTATCTGACGGCCGGATGCCCACCAAACGGATGGAGAACGAACCACATCCCACTCTTTTGGACAGGAAAACTTTGGTGTGTCGGTATTTGCCAGCTGTGTCATCCCTGCCACATCCAGCCCCGTGGAGCATCCTCCACCTGGAGCATCAGGTCCCGCAGCGCAGCGTCCTGCTGTCGGCCCGGTCTGCGTAAGTGTCAGTCTAACTTCTATCATATTTAAATGTGTTCTGACCTGTGATGGCAAAGTAAGGTTACTCTTACTCTTTTTATTTTGAACCATCTGTATGTGTTTTTTTCTTACAACGTACAGATAAAGGCAACGCGAAATGAACAGTGTAATTTTTTATATGTAAAATTTCAAAGTTTTAATTCATGTGCAGAGTATTGTTTGTGTCAGAGCCTGTGAACGGATGGAGAGGGTGATAGATGATGGTTTTTACCCAGTATCACACAGCTGTGCGTGCATCACACCGCGCTCTCTATCAGCTGATCGGTTTTGGGAATGCATATAAATCCTCTAGTTATAATTCTTTAAACACCTTGCAGTCAAACACCAGGCGGAAACAACAGCACAATATGAAGGGAAAAGGAGAGGAAACGACAGAGAGGAGTCAGATATAGACCTCAAGGTTTGCTTCTTTAGGTTCAGTCCAGTAACAGTAACTATGCACACATCTGTAACGATCTGTGCATTTATTTAACTGAAATCTTCCTGCTACTGTATGTAGAGGAGAGGCAGCAGAGCCTCTGACAGCTGGATGAGAGTGATGGAGAACACACAGTACAGCTGTCCTGCTGTGATACATCTCATTGTGAAGATTAAAATTAACACTAAAAAAGCCATCACAAATAATAACCAGCCGTAAACAGTACACGTAGTTTGACAAAAAAATATCTGCCGGGAGACATCATGGTTTATTATGTCTATTTTTATTTCCATAAATCATTTTATAGACCTTGTGGTTTATCGTTATAATATTAAGTTGATAAATATACCGAGATAGGCTATGAAACATGATTTATTTGTATAAAAATGAGAAATGTTTTTAATATAAGACATTTAAAACCCTCCTGGGCTAGAATGGAGTGGTCCTTGTTTTAAACCAGATATTTTACTATCAGGTGGGCAAAGGAAGTAGGCTTTTATCATTCCCAGTCAGCAAAAATTGTGCGGGCCGAAAGCGGCGCGATTACGGCAAAAACATTCGGCCGAGACTCGGTTTGAATCTAGGTCCGATTGCTGTGCGAGTGCTCGGCTTTCACTCGGCCCGACTGCGGAAGCCCGAGTGAGAGACGCGGCGTGGACCTCAGGTCCGATTGCTGTGCGAGCGCTCGGGTGGCACTCGGCCCAACCGCGGAAGCCCGAGTGAGACATTTGGGAGGCAGCTCCAGGTTCAGCAGGACCTCTATAGTTTTCTTTCCTACATGCACAGCCCTCAAGCATTTATGTGTTGGTGGAACTTTACACTGTAACACCACTAAGTTAAAGTTCACTTAAATCACAGTTAAGCCAATAATATTGCATCAAGTTGAAATCCATCATTTTTATACAACAAAAAAAGAACTACAAGGTAAACAGACGGTTTTTTGCAAGTTTAATTTTTATTTAATTGAAATCACACCACAAGAACTATGGCAACATCTAAAATAACAGAAAGTAAGGCTTCATTGATCCTGAGTAGGGATGTAACGATATGTAAAATTTGTATCACAGTTATTGTAATCTATATTATCACGGTCGCGTTATTGTTGCAGTGAGCTCAAAATGTTGATAAAAGTACTTTAACAGAGTCTTGAAATCATTTAACCCCTTTAATATTATAATCATAACAGTTCTTGTGTCTTTCCTTTGTGTCAGGAAATGTCCTATAAGTAAATTTGTTTAAACTTTTTTCATTAGAAATAAAAGTAAATAATTCTGGCAAGTATTTTTTATTATTTTGTTATAAATGCTTATACTGTGTGTAATCACAAGAAAAGAAAAAGATAGATTTGAACTTTAAACAGTATTCTCTTTATAAACAATTGTAAATGAACATGTTTAAAGTTTTGAGATGGCCAAAAATAATTGTAACCTACAGTATTTTACAAACACACATTTTTGCCTACAGCATTAGTGTCAATGTTACAGCTCATTATATTAGAACATGTCCAGGGCTTTTTATTTCTTTATTTTGTTTTCTACAATTGATAGTCCCTGAAGCAGTTAGCCCCCTTCATGACTCTCCTCTGGTCTCCCCTTCCATGGCAGATCTCCTCCACATCTCCTTCTTTAATATTTACAAATTACAATTAATTGAATTGATAAAACACAAACTATGATGAAAAAGACGATGTATCACAGTGAAACACGGCAAATAAACAGCGAAAGAACAGCAGGAACACACTCCAGATTGAGTTTAATGCTATTATTTATAACCTTGATATATATATTTTATTTTCTCAGAAAATCCTTATAAACCTCCTATAATTCACTCAGGTATGGCTCACTGAATCCTCTCTCTCTGCTCGTTTACTTGAGGAGTTACAGCAGTTTTAATCACGCACATTTTTGTCTTTCACTGCAGCTTGGTGTTTTAGACAGGGTGACTGTCATCAATCAGTTTCCCCTTGACATCCTTGTAAAATCCAAACTTTGAACAGACTTTAGACTTTGGTGGTTTCAAGTGGCAAACCTGTGAGAGTTGGCTCCAGCTTCTGAGGCCAAGCATTGCAAACTGTGCATGCGTGCCTCTGCTAGCAACTCACTGCTGCTGGTGAGTGGTAATCAAACACAGTATAACCGTTACATCCCTAATCCTGAAGCATTGTCTATGATGGCGTTTCCGTCCTTTTTTGCCCTCTGGCTGCGGCCACCATCACGGTCAGAAGACAGCTGCAGCCACCTAGTGATTAGGCGCTCTATGTCTCTATCTGTGGCCTCCCTGGTCAGGGCATTCCTGCGAACTGCGTCTAAAAAAACACAAGACAGAGGACAAAAGCATATGATGTCACTTAGCAACCACCAAAACGTCATGTGGTTGTCATCCATATTGCATGAAGCACTGACACTCACCCAAAATCACATCTTTCAATATTAGGCCCTTGAAAGCTGGTTTTTGGTTTGCCCCACTCCAGTTTATTTTCCTCGCCAGCGAGGTCTTCATTGCTCTTTTGAGGACCCGCCCCACAGTGTCTTTCAGCGACAGGCCTCCCGCAAGGGCAAGAAGTACAGTCTAAAAAAACACATGTACCTCATTAGTTATTTATGCAACAAAGTATGGGCTTGCTATACTCCTAAGGGTGTGAGGTCTGGTCAAAGCCATTGACTGTACAATGCAGAAGTCCTGGGATATTCCAAGTTCGGTTTAGTTCATTCATTTCTGATCCTGTATAGGGGAAAGTGGAAGCAGCTGTGTCAGTTTTTACTCAAAGTGTCCTTAAAGCCAGGATTTAACAGTGGTGTCTCCAACTAAAATATGTACATAAACTTCAGGATGTGGTGCATCCCTTTGGATATGTAATACAAAGTTAGAGAAATATCTTAATATCTTCAAAACCACTTAGTTTAGAAAAAAAATTCACCCCCATACAGGTTTTACCAATAGCAAAAAAAAAAAAAAAAACTCAGCCAGAGAAATGAAAATGAGAGGGATTAAAAATAAAGAGAGGAGAAATGAAAGTAAGAGGGATTAAAAATAAAGAGAGGAGAAATGACAATAAGAGGGATAACAAAGGATAAATGAAGATGAGAGGAATTAAAAAAGAGAGATGAAATGAAGATGAGGGGAATTAAAAATAAAGTGGAGAAATGAAGATGAAATAAATAAAAATAGAGGAGAAATGAAGATGGGAGGGATAAAAATGAGACGGATTAAAATAAAGTGAGGAGAAATGAAGATGAGAGGGATACAAATCAAATTCAGATATTCAATACCAAATAATTCAACTAAAAAGCACAATAAATGTGTGTGTGCTCTCTAGAACTTTATAGGTGTGCTCTATATATACTTTTAGGATTGATTTGATTACAGCAGAATTTAACTCACCAAGTTCTTCTTCTCCTCAGGGTTCTTTAACATCTCTTCTAAATGCTGTAGCTCCTCAACAGTAGAAAGGGGGAGCCCATAGTGAGCTGGGTCTGGTGGGATGTCTGGGGTGGCCTGGGAGCTCGATATTTTTTGAAGTTGCACCAGTATGTGCAACTGCTGCTCTCTTATTGTCTTGAGCTCTATAAGGATCTCTTTTGCCACTGCTGTGAGACACAACAAAAGATGATTTAAGTCTCAAAAATCCTTATGGTCGGGCCCTAATTAATCATAAAACATTTCAAAATAAGTCAGAGTGGGCAGAGAGATCACTTTGTAGAATTCCTACCTGCTGGCACACAAAACTGGTGTTCTGAGGAGACTTCAGGAGGACAAGGAGCTGCTTGTGGTGCATTCTTAAACAGAATAAAAAAGAATGATGGTTTAACCCCATACCACTCATTCATTCATTCATTCATTTTCTATACCCCTTTATCCCTTTTAGGCCTGGAGCCTAGCTGTAATAGGCAAGAGGCAGGGTGCACCCTGACCAGTCGTCAGTCAATCGCAGGGCCATAGAGAGACAGACAACCATTCATGCCCACAGTCATAACTAAGGGCAATTTTGAGTCACCAGTTAACCTAATGAGCATGTTTTTGGTTTGTGAGAGGAAGCTGGAGTGCTCAGAGGGAGCACGGGAAGAACATGCAAACTTCACACAGAAAGGTCCCTATCCGATCTGGAAACCAATTCCAGTTGAGACTCGTTAACAACTCCATCAAAGAATCGTTATCATTAATCTTTTTGCTTATCAATTCCCTTATCAATTCCTTCCACTGACAGGGTTCAGAAGCGTCAGAATTGTAGCTTAATTTTCTTTGCACCTGCTGCACAACCTTAAGTGAGTGGAAACACCAGCAACTTGCAGAAGCAGATACCTATGCTGTGACATGTGTTTGACATTGTTGCCACTACAAGTCAGACCAACATTTGCCCACATGCAAAATTTGCAGGAATCAATAAGGGAACGTTAAAGAATTGGATCGATTAGCAGGATCGTTAACAGCATTGGTATTGATAAAATCTTATCAATTCCCATCCCTACCCCGTACCACTCATAACAAACTTTTTTTAAGTTATTTTGAGAAGTTGTCTTACCCCTTGACCTTGAAAATGGGCTGGAGGTGTGGCTCACCAGTTATCCACTGTTTGGCTGTTCGTAGCAGGTACTGGGGACGTTGGTGGCAGACAAGCAGCTGCAATGGGAACTGAAGGGGGACACCACTGTGGCCAATCTACTGGTGATTCTGAGGTGTGGCCTGGGGACCTGAAACCTTCCCCAGCTGATTGGCTCACACCGCCTTCACCTAGAGCTGTCAGAAGAGTGTAATTGTCAGCTTTTAGTTTCATTCAGATGATGAATGGAAACAACTGTTGTCATGTGCAGGCCTACCACCAAATGACGGCATGCAGGGTGCTGGTTCAAGCGTGGTATATGATTTTCCTCTGGTTCGGGCATGTGGTGCCGCTGGCGGCCTTTGCTCCTCTTCATCCTCACTGCTCGAATTTATTCTTTTACAGCCTCTGAAAGTGATTAAATTGGGATGTCATCAGTGCTACTTACTTCAAAAACGTAATGCATTATTTATGACTTATTCCTGTCATTTCAAAGTAATTAGTTACATTATAATATTACTGTATTTGAAGTGTAAGGCATTACACTATCGCGTTACTTTTAAGTTACTCTTGTCAAAATAACAGGAAATATGGATTTGTCATTCTAAATGTAGCTCATTATGCTCAAAAAAGCTCATTACACATCCAGTGAAGGTGATGTGGTGGCTATCTGACTGAGTTCAGCTTAAGACTAAAAATAGTAGAACATAATAGCCATGTTGATGCTCATGGCACAATACAATTTGTCATGCCTTACATTACTAAATTACAGGTGAAAGGAATACATTACAGAAATCCCATTGCTTTTGTAATGCATTACTTCCAACACTGGAAGTCATTTTGTTATTGCAGTTAAAAATAACTATGACTACATCAGAACACAAAAGCTATTTAGACAGAAAACTACCGGGCATTACAATGCACTACCCCCACAAACTGCTCCCTAATATTTGAAGCCCAAAAAATGTAAAAATATAAAATAGAGGAATAAATATTGTGTGATGTGTAGGAAGGTTTATCTGTTAAATGTAGTTTAGTGAATTATGAGGCACTCGTACCGATTCTTTCTCTTCAGATATTCAGGTCTGTTGTCCTCATCCTCTGTGTTTAAGTCGGAGGTCACAGTGGCCTCTGGCAACTTTGCACAAGCGATCTCATAAACATCTGTCAAGACAATGTAGATCAAGTCTAAATGGACGGCCTCCTTACTTTACTTTTTGCCAGGGTTTCATATCGAAAAGTCTTGAATTTTAAAATGAGAAGAAAGCATTACTTTACCATGGGAATACATCACGCACTTTGTAGCGATTCCAGTCTTCACCTGGCAATGCCCCATCTTTTGTTGCCTTACGCAACTTTGCCAGAGACTTAAAAGGGGGCCAGAAACTATGGCCTCCTTTCAGCCAGCTTGAGTGAATAACTTCAACTTCTTTGGAACACAAGAACTCCACAACATGATACATCCTATGAAAAAAGGGGATGTTCGATCTTAGCATGACTTGTTGCTTTGGGTCAGGGAAGCCACTGAGATCAGGGAGGGGGCCCACGGGGCTGTAAACTGAGGTGAGGGGGCTTAAAAAATGTCTGAGGTGTGGTCATCTTGTTACGCCACACCTGCATAAGATCAGCTGATTTAATGCCATGTAACACTGCTGAGGAAGACTGGAGTATGTGGGCAGTCAGAACACATCAAGATAATGAAACTTAAAAAAAAAACACCTTTCTGATTAACGAACATTAAGTAAAGGTGAAAAACCTAGGAATCAGTGGTACAACTATCTACATCATGTGAAATATTACGGCCAGTGTCAACACAACTAACCTAATGTAAATGCAACAAAGGCAATCCTACATGTTTGTTTTGGAAGGGGAGAATGACATATTTACAAAGGTCCCCATTAACTTTTACACACTTCAGATTTTCCGATAATTGTGAAAGAAGAAACACACCCAAGACAGATGAACTGAGGGGATATGTGTAGAATGGCTCAACAGCATGGAACTTACAATACACCACATAAGTATCCCCTTCAATCAAGATAATATTCTGAAGTAAGCCAATTTCATTATTTATTTTAATACAATTATCCCCCTCTGAAATTTTGACACAAAAGTGGTTCATGTGCAACTCTTTAAACTCCTGTATTCTCCCTTTAACTTCCTGTGGTAAAGGGCCCCCAACATGTTCTTTCCTTAATACAGTCCCCTCTATCACATGACCATCATGGACTCTTCTGTTAGAATGCTCAGACATACGACGGACAATCTGGGCAACTGGGAAATTTGGGCCCCTCACCATACGCTTCACATGACAAAGAAAATTCTCAAAAGGAAACCCAGATATCTCATCAATACAGCCATGCCTCTTAACATCATCAACTAAATGAACAAGGCCATGCAAGTTGTACACAAGATAGCCCTCACCATAAAGTCTGCCAAAATGTTCCACAAATGACAAAAGCAGTGTCCTGGCACATTCACACATCCCGACATCCACCCTAGGATTAGCCAACAGGAAAATAGCAACTGAGAGCAGCATAAAGTTGCTGTAGACTGGAGGAGCCAGAACATCCACAAGAACAACTGGGCCTGTGTACAACAAGAACTGACGTAGCTCCGTAGCCTTCCATCTCCCTCTTTCTTCAAAAGCTCTAGGTTTTCTCGCAAACTCACATGGAATGCTTTTCCTTAAGTCCTGTAGCTTCTGTGATAGTGATTTTAACACTCGACCAGACAAGCGAGTTGGTAAAGGCCCGCTACACCACAAGTCAAACAGCCGACGCACCACTCCCAGACACACCAAATGCATGTAATCATGGGGAAAATCAAGAACCATGTCAATACCAAGTCCAGTCAGGGGAGATTGTTCAACATGATGATCTTCATCCAACATTTGCCTGAAACTAGCATCTGTCCTCAAGGCGGAGTCAGTCTCTGGAAAAGTCATGCGACTATTTAGATGTACACCAGTCTGAACACATTTATCACAAGCTGAATAGCCTGTATGACTCTTTATGCCTTTAACGAAAGCCCGGGCTGGAGCATCACACACGACAGAACAGACTCGCAGGAAAAAAAGCCTTCCTTTAAACCAAAACCCAGACTGAAGGCGCTTTAACTCACTCACAAGGTCCCCCAAATACTCAGTCAATGATTTGGGTTTGCAGTCTCCTCCAAAAACAGCAATCATGAAGGGAAATTTGCTTACTTCCTTCACAAGACCTAGAATGGGCCACAGCTGCTGGTTATTACTCTTGAACAATGGGAGCCCATCAAAGTTCAACTGCAACTGCAGGATATGCTTGCTTGGGAGTTTCATCCACACATTTTCAAGAAGGCCTGTCATAGCATTCAATATCCCAAAGTAAAAGAAGGCACCTCCTTTTACACGCAAGATATTGTATTTTGTGACTGTTTTAAGGAGAGTCCTCCCATCTCTAGGCAACTTGGCATGGTGAAGGTGTAGGATAGACAACAAGGCAGTTAGTGCAATCATGGTGATATTGAACTCCAAAGCCCAATTAACTAGCTCTTCAGCAAGGTCAGGCTCATGCTCAGGAGGACCGTCTCTATCAGGACAGTGACCGTCGCTGTCCATGTCACTGTCACTGTCCATGTTCCAGTCATGCTCGAAGTCAACACTGTCATCACAGTCTATGTCATGCCCGATTTCATCGTTCATGTGGTCATCTCCAAGATGGGGTTGGGTGTTAATTCCTTGCATCAAACTAGAGACTGATTTGACTGATTTGCGTCTCAAATTGGACTTGAAAGAATGTAATTTATCAGCCATCCCTACCTTAGTAATCTTTGCTGTATTTTAAGAGGCTCACAGAAAAAGAGTTACCTGTGGAAAAAAAGAAAAAAAGATTAACATGATACAAAACTATACTGTCTTTCATTTTTCCAAGTCTAACACAGTTACCATTAAGACATTACCCCTCTACCAGTATAACTGTAAATTGTGCAAAAAGCAGGATCCATCAAGACATTTTTATAAGGACCAATGGCATTTTCTTCCCAGAAGCCAGGGAAAGCTAAGCCTCCATAACAATGCATGAAAGAAAATAAGCGTTGTGAAAAATTTATGTTTTATGTCAATGTCAAATAAACATCAGCGCACTTCTTTTTTCAGTTATTGTTGAGCCTTTAAATGCTTGTAATAGGGAAGGATAGGGCCATTTAATCTAAGAGAGAGAGGAGAAATCAGGTTGAGAAAATGAGAGAAATGAAAACTACCATAACAGAGGGAGGACAAAAGAAGATGAAAGGGATGAAAACTAAGAGAGAGAGGATAAATGAAGCTGAGAGGGATAAAAAATAATAAGAAGAAATGAAGATGAGAGAGATAAAAAATAAGTAGAATAAAAAAAATGATGAGAGGGAAAAAAACAGAGGAAAAATGTTTATGAGAGGGATTAAAAATAAATAGAGGAAAAATGTTTATGAGAGGGATTAAAAATAAATAGAGGCAAAATAAAGATGAGAGGGATAAAATTATAAATAGAGGAATAATGAAGATAAGAGGGATTAAAAATAAATAGAGGAAAAATGAAGATGAGAAGGATTAAAAAATAAATAGAGGAGAAATGATTATTACAGGGATTAAAAAATAAATAGAGGAAAAATAAAGATGAGAGGGATTAAAAATAAATAGAGGGAAAATGATTAGGACAAGGATTAAAAATAAATAGAGGAAAAATGGAGATTAGAGGGATTTGAAAATAAATAGAGGAAAAAAAGATGAGAGGGATTAAAAAATAAATAGAGGAAAATAGAGATGAGAGGGATTAAAAATAAATAGAGGAAAAATGAAGATGAGAGGGATTAAAAATAAATAGAGGAAAAATTATTATGACGGATTAAAAAAATTAATAGAGGAAAAATGAAGATAAGAGGGATTAAAAATATATAGAGGAAAAATAAAAAATGATGAGAGGGATTTAAAAATAAATAGAGGAAAAATGAAGACTAGAGGGACTAAAAATAAATAGAGGGAAAATTGAGATGAGAGGGATTAAAAATAAATAGAGGAAAAATGAAGATGAGAGGGATTAAAAATAAATAGAGGAAAAATGATTATGACAGATTAAAAAATTAATAATATAATGAAGGAAAAATGAAGGAAAAATGAAGCTGAGCAGGATAAAAAATAAATAGAGGTAAAATAAATAGAGGAAAATTAAAGAGAGGGATTAAAAATAAATAGAGGAAAAATGAAGATGAGAGGGATAAAATTATAAATAGAGGAATAATGAAGATAAGAGGGATTAAAAAATAAATAGAGGAAAAATGAAGATGAGAGGATTAAAAATAAATAGAGGAAAAATAAAGATGAGAGGGATTAAAAATAAATAGAGGAAAAATAAAGATGAGAGGGATTAAAAATAAATAGAGGAAAATGATTATGACGGATTAAAAATTAATAATATAATGAATGAAAATGAAGGAAAAATGAAGATGAGCAGGATAAAAAATAAATAGAGGTAAAATAAATAGAGGAAAATTAAAGAGAGGGATTAAAAATAAATAGAGGGAAATGAAGATTAGAGGATTAAAAAATAAATAGAGGAAACATAATGATGAGAGGGAGGTTCGCCACTTACAAGGTACAAACAAAAAGCTATTTAGTTTGTCTAATTAAAAAACAAGGTTATAGACCTGAGCTATGAGTGAGTAAACTTTAAATTACTTCTGCTTGACCTAAAATTATTTTCACTTGCAGGCACTGGTGCCATGGGAATTATAACGGCGGAAAACACCGCACAACTTTATTTAAAAAAAATAAAAAATAAAAACATGGGTATTCACTTAAAAAAAATAAAGAATTCTTAATGCTCTTTTGAAAGTCTTACAGAGCCTTTTCAGGCATTAAGAATAACCAGGTCGATTTAGAAATAATAAATCGTGTTGCTAATGGTCTGATTTGCTTTTGTAGATTATGCAGAGTAATCAGGAATTATTTGTCTGTTTCATAACCAGCAAAAACTTGAGACTGAGCATCTCCCGTTTCATTGTAATAAAATATTAAACAAGCGGGAGACATTACAAAGCGGATTTAAATGATAGAGACACCGTCCCGATCGTGAGTCTTGACAGTTCTCTGCACAACACTTTAAAAGTCTAATAAAATGTTCAGTGTTTGATGGACCTGGCGCATCGATTCTAGTACGATCAATGGTTTATTGACTCATGGGGTTTGTAAAATAAAGAAGTCCGAGTGGGCAGAAGCATTGCAGCCCTTAACTAGCTCTTTCGCAGCCGTAGCTACCGTGCTTCATGTTCATGTTAGCTCGCCCAATTTGCACCATGAAGGTCGGATTCATTATTTCATTATCCTCAACTTAAAAGATGTGTGGTAGAATATTAATCCCTTTTAAAGAAATGGAAAACGAGACACTTACCATCTGCTGACTCAGTGGCGCAGGATCTGATTCAAAACGATGAGCGCTCTCTCATCCAAAATGATGACACGTCACTGCAGCAATGACCTGATTGGTGCATTTTTTTTTAAATATGACGCGCAGTTCGTTGGAGTCGGTCTACTGTCGGCAAGAAGGATCTGAACCGAGCATTTTTTTTTTTTTTACAGTATGCGCCTTGCCGCGCAAATCGTTGGAGTCGGTCTACTGTCGGCAAAGAGGATTCCAGCCGAGCATTTTTTTTTTTACAGTATGCGCCTTGCCGCGCAAATCGTTGGAGTCGGTCTACTGTCGGCAAAGAGGATTCCAGCCGAGCATTTTTTTTTTTTACAGTATGTGCCTTGCCGCGCAAATCGTTGGAGTCGGTCTACTGTCGGCAAGGAGGATTCCAGCCGAGCCTATGGTTTTTACGGTATGCCGAGCGCAAATAGCGTCTAAGCAGTCAAACTTAATGCTGTATGTCATTGTACCCTCGCCCATGCCCCCAACTCTGCTCAAATCGAGTTGAAATAGTAGGAAAAAAAGATATTTTAAAAAAGTAAGAAATAGGCTACTAGAAAAAATAAAGGAATATGTTTATGGCATACAATGAAAACAATATTTTGCCCGAAATTGATTTTCCCTGTAACATTTACAGGCACAAGAAAGATAATTTTACAGCCTGAGAGCCTGGAGAGGAGGGAGGATTGAGCTTTTCTGCAGGTGGCAAAATGACTCGGCTGATAATGCGGTTGCCTCATCTCAGCCAATGCCGAGTCTCTGCCAACAGTGCCGCAGGTTTTACGGAAGCGGGCCGATTCTCTTTGCTGGCTGGGTTGAATATTCAAAATTTGGAGTCACCCCTAGTCATTTACTTTTTAAAAAATTGAGTAGTAATCACAAGTCTTTGAGTTACTTGCTTATTTGGAGATGATTTTACATTTGCACCTCTCTGGATAAATTTCTTTCCTCTTTTTTGCAAATGGTGTTTGTGTCTATTTATTTTTTAAAAATTACTATAACCGTAGCTTTTTTATAAGTCAAACAAAACCATACCAGTCCCCAAGATCATGTAAAATAAAAGAAAAAAAATCCTATTTTTCTCTTAAGGAAGAAGCTGTTGCTGTAGCATCCACCACCAGACCTGATGTTGCCAGATCTGCTGCTGCTTTTGCCATCAGCGTCCGGGAGCAGTGCCACTTGTCACAGGTAATTTTGTAACAATGGACCAACACATTATGCAGTTAATATATTAATATTTTTGTTTATAATGACAATTTCATTTGATTTGTTAGTTCTTGTTGTAGGTTTGGATTAAAAATGTTAGAAAAAAAATAATACAAATTTCAAATATTTCCAGAGAACGGTCAACAATGTCATCTCAGGGGTGCAACAATACCAAGCTGTTCTCCTGGATACTCTGCGAGAGAGAATGAGAAGAGTCTTTGAAGACTACTCTGAGACAGACACTCACCTTCAAGATGCGACTTTGGCTACATTTGACACTTTCATAGATCTTTTCTGCAGCACTGCATATGGACAGAACAGAGCCATTTGGGAACTATTTAATCCAGTTGACCCAGAGGAAGTATGGTGTCCCAGAAGATTTGTTGAGTAAAACGAGGTCTTTCAAGGGTTATGGCGATAAGAAATAAAAGTTTTTACTTTGTACCACTAATTCAAAGTCTAAAGCAGTTACTGTCCACTTCTAGAATCTTCACCATGTTGACCACCGCACCACAAAGCAGCAGAGAGGGATTCTTTTATGATTTTATTGACGGCACTCTCTTTATATCTCACCCTTTATTTTCCCAAAAAAACAAATGCACTTGAAATAATACTTTACACGGATGAAATTGAATTATGTAACCCCTTAGGGTCCCATTCTTCTGAAAATAAATTGCTTTATGTTTTATTATATTTTAGGTAATATTGATCCAAAATTTAGGTTAAAGTTGTCTGCAATACGACTCCTTGCTATTGCTAAGGCAAATGATATTTCTCAATGGGGTGTTGATGTTGTACTAAAAAGAATTATTCAAGATCTGACACTGCTTTACAATGGTAGAAGGATTGAAATGCCAAATGGGGAAATTGAGTTGTTTGGTGCTGTGATAGCTGTATGTGGGGACACACTTGCCCAGCATGAGCTTGCTGGCTTTAAAGAAGGAATTGGTTTTTCTCGTAGCAAAGGTCGACACTGTGAATGTGACTTTGAGGATCTGCAAAGTATTTTTGAAGAGAACAAGTTTGTTAAAAGAACTCTGGAAAAGCACATCAGGCAGTGTCTTGAAATAGAAAAAGCAAGAACAGATTTCTTGAAAGCATCCTTTAAGACCACTTACGGAATTAACAGAAGAAGCAGTCTAGTGGATGTTCCTGCATTTGACCTGATCACACAAAGTCCACAGGATATAACGCATGTTATTTTTGAAGGCGTTGCACCAATGGAAATAAAGCTTGTATTGAAACACCTTATTCAGTCAGGACAAATGGAATTAGACATGTTTAATTCAGCCATTCAAAACTTTCCGTACTCACCTATTGATATAAGGAATAAACCTTCTCCCATATTGAAGGTGCACATGAACAGAAAAAAACTCTGAACTGCACCAAATGTACTGAAATATAGGTGCATATTTGCTATTGTTTCATCTAAAATAAAACAGTGGATTCAAATTTGCATTTGTCATTTGTTTTTATTATGTGAAAAGACTTAGTTGTGTTCAAGTCAAGATTTCTCATTTCATGCTTGAAATAAGTAATTTTTACTTTGAAAAGTGTTTTTATACTTGTGTGTGTAGATGAGACAGCTTTGTAATAGTTGATATTCTTGTTTCAAGCTTGTATTACTCAATATTAGTCAAAAAATCTCAGTAACAAGCTTTAATATCTTACTGAGATAATTAAGGAGCAATACACTTAAAACAAGCAAAATACGCTGACATAAGAACTGCTTTGTGAGAAGAATTATCTTATCAGACAAAAAACAAGCAAATTTCACCCTGATATAAGATATTTAATCTTACTTAGATTTCAGTTTTTGCAGTGTAAAACTGCATTCATTGTCCAAAAACTCATTCGTTTCACCAATATTTCATCATGGTCCACTCACGCTACTCCTCCATTACAGTCTGTGTCACCCCAGACATGTTTTTGTAACTGTGCCGACCTCTGTCTGAACTGAAGAAGAAGAACGCTTGCCTCCGCGCCTGGGCAGTACTCTCTGGAGTGCTGCCTCCGCGTCCTCCTTTCGATGAGCTCCTCTTCTGTATACTCTGGCTCAAAACTGTAAGGACACCCATCATATTCAAAGTTCTCCTCCACAACATCTTCATCCGATAGATATTTGTCCATTTTGCACAAAACTGGAAGAAGAAAGTCGTTCTGTAGCCGGCTGCCTGAAACAATGAGCCGCACTGCGCATGCGCGGAGCAAGCGCTCTTCTTCTTCAGTTCAGAGGTCAGTACAGTCACACAACATGTCTGGAGTGACACAGGCTGTCGTGGAGGAGTAGCCCGAGCGGACCATGATGGAATATTAGTGAAACTAATGAGTTTTTGGACGATTAATGCAGTTTTAGGAGCGGCGCTGTATGCCCTATGTGCTAACATTATACGGATGTCCGCCGCTAGATTTTGGATCTAAATATCTCTCGAAGCACTGTTTGGATCAAGAAAGCCTTCTGGGTGAGTATATTGTTCTACTTCATTCTATAAACAATGTGAAAGCTGTAGAAACCGAACTTATCCTTTAAGGGCATGGATGTATTGGTTAAGGGCGGATGAGAGCGACGGTACTCATCCTGTTAGTTAGTGATGGGTAGATTTGGCGTCATGAAGCGTTTCGACACATTGCCAAACTGTATTGATATTGTGTTGATACTGTGTCGCTGAATACTGACACCTGCTGCACCTTAAAAATCCCTATAGGCAACCTAGTTGACAGACACAACTGACACTGATTCGATGACCTAGTATATACAATAATATATTTTAAGTCATTGTATTTTATATTGTATTATTTCATATCTTCATTTAAGTTTAAAATATCTTTGATTATTTAGATACGGTCAATAAATAATGTGCACATGTATCATAACGTGAAAATCTAAGTGACGAGTTGTGAATGACGATGCTTGTGGACTGGGATTTTTTTAATCAAAATTTATATATATATATATAGATAGATAGATAGATATAATTTATTTTGTACATATTTTATTATTATTATTATTAGTTACAAATAATAAAGCAACTGTGAGTAAATTGTACAGTGGCTGTATACCAGAGTTTATCCTGGGTGTATCTGGGACTTCATTCTCATGCTTGTCCCTATAATGACTCAGCACTGAAGAGGTGCTTTTGTTTAAATAGTTCTGTCAGCAAATGCGACATTTAACCTGCAGAAAATAATATGTATAGTAAACTAAGAGTCCCTTTGAAATTAATTTGAATTCAGATAGACCAAGTGGAAACTCTGAGAGTAACAGGATAAAACAACAAGGATATTAAAACAAATAGGCCTACCTTATTTTCCGACATGACATCAAAATGGTTCCACAAGGCGGAAACCTTTCTCTTTGCTCGAGGCTGCGCGATAATTGTTGATGAATTTAATGATTAGAACTGATTAGAGACTCTTCTGGCTGATACATCCCATTGACAGATGCGCTTCTTTATAAACAGAGTTTGGCGCGCCAGCGTCAGTTCAAAACAGTTCCAGTATTGGTCATGTGACTTTCTTGAAGCAATACGCGCACCGACACAGGGTTTTGCTCTATGAGCTCAACGCATGCGCTGACGCATCGGTGTTGCTGGACCCATCACTACTGTTAGTCAATATCTCCTTTAGGGGTTTATTTGAATATTTTCTTTCGGGGGTTTATGTTAGTATTTTCTTTAGGTTAAGTTGGAGTTTTGTTGGAGCTTTGTTGGTTTATGTTGCATTAAGTTAGTAATTCTCTTGTTTCTGTATTTTATTCTTAAATAGTCTGATTTGCTTTGGTTATTCTACTTTTATATTATTTGATGTGATTAGTTACTCTCCTTTAGTAAGATTCTTTTCTTTTGCCCGCTTATTCCTTCCCTTGTTTGGATAATTTGAGTTTGTTAATTTGTTGATATTATTTGTTTGTTTTCTTTGAGTTCTTGTCTTCTTGTGATTTGGCCCGTCTAATTTTTGTTTTCCCTTTCAGAGTTGAGAGCCACAGGTGGAGGAGTTGGTGTCCAGGGTGGTGGTGGCCCCTCTTCTGGTGTGCTGTGTTCCCTGGTTTTGGCCCCTTCACGTCCGTGTGATTGAGTGTGTGCCTGACACGAGTGTCTGCAGTGCTTTGATTTAGTTTAGGTTCTTTTGGGATGCCCCTTCCCTCTCCATCAGCCCCTCGTCACCCCTGGTAAGCCTCAGCCTCTGACTGGGCCCCCTCTTTCCTCATTCCCCTCTTTTAAGCCATTTTAATCGGTTTTCATTCTCGTTTTTTTAAATAAAGATTTTTTTTTTTTGTACTGGAACCACGTCTCTTGCCTGTTCTGTAACGGACCTGTGTCCTTAGTGTGCAGGGTAATTCTTTGGGTGAAATTCCCAAAGTGGCGTTGTTGGATAGCTCTATTAGTAACCCTATGCTAATGAGCTGAGGGATAATTCCTCACCCTCTCGCACCCTAAACCCCTAGGTTGCCACATACATGTAAGCAGCCTCTTAATGACTGGGACTCTGGAATAACCATGTCAGAGAAAACATCAGGAAAAAGAAAGCGCAAACCAAACTTGTACGCAGGACCAGCTTTTCCTCCTTTCCCAACTTGTCCGTGAAAGAACATTATCAAAGAAAAAACTTCGATCTGGTATAACCTTATAAGTGAAAAAAGAAGCATGGGAATAAATTGGCTTACGAATAAATGCAGCGTTCCCATTTTTGAACAGAACCACTGATGACTGTGAGAAATGTCGGTTCTCTTTACAGTCTCAAGGTCAGAGTTTGCAGAATTCATAAGACAAACCACTGCAACACGTAAGACCAATTATTGTCAAACAAACTTAAAAACGTTGAAAACTAAAAAAAAGGAGGTTACGGGAATAAAGTCGTAAAATTACAAGAATAATCTCATACATTACTAGAATAATGTCGAAAAGTTATGAGAATAATCTCAGAAATTTACGAGAATAAAGTTGAAAAATTATGAAAATTAGCCGAAGTCATCTTTTAGTCATCTTTCCGTCAACATTTAAAAAGTCATATAAATTACATTAAGAACAATTTATCTTAAAATGGAGATGTAGTATAATATTGAAGAGCTGTTTGATCATTAGTGTGACCTTAGTGTCCCTACAGTTACCAACAATAAAGTCATTGCCGTTAGAATTTTCTATACATATTAACACAATTAAATATACAAAACATCATTTAAATCAAATCAAAACATTCTTGCTGAGGTAAGAGCTGCAGTTCCAGTAGAGGAGATCACCATATTATATTACGTCTTGGTTCGTAGGTCATTACTTTGATGGTATTTGATTTATTTTCAACCAGAAAGTCCTGTAAAATAGTTTAATTCATAAGTCTTAAAGAAAATATGACCTGTAGTATGAATAACATATGACCCTTGTATTTGCTGTGATTTTGAAGACTTTACTTCTCAGTATGGGGAAGTTATTCAATTTTCTTTCACACTGTTCCTCCGATATGGAAATTTGCCGATGGTCCCTAAGCCGCCAGGCCATCAGCTTCAGTGTATTGACGGCTCGTGAGGTAGAAAAAAAGCTTGTAGTTGATAGTCTTCCTTACAGTGATCAAAAAGAGGGGTCGGGTTTGGAATTACGTTTCTTTTGTTGATGAGTTATTGAGCTGCAAAGTCTGAATCTGTGAATATTTTTCATACCCAAGTAGATGCTTCCTTGTTTGATCTAAAAGATGACTCAGGCTAATTCTTGTAATTTTTCAACTTAATTCTCGTAAATTTTTCAACTTTTTTCTCGTAATTTATGAGATTATTCTCGTAAATTTATAACTTTATTCTCGTAATTTATGAGATTATCCTTGTAACTTTATGACTTTATTTTCATAACCTTCCTTTTATCCCCGTTTTCAATGTGGTCCTAATCCTCCGTCATACGATTGCTCTCATCCTCGGCTTCATTCTGTTGTATAGCTTCCAAAACTCTCCTGTGCTTCTCAAGTATGGAAAACCAAAACTGACAGAATAAAAAATAAATAAATAAAAATGTATATAAAAATAAACATATAAATATATATATATATATATATATATATATATATACATATATATATATATATATACATATACATATATATACATACATATATACATATACACATATATACACATATATATACATATATACACATATATACACATATATATACATATATACACATATATACACATATATATACATATATACACATATATATACATATACATATACATATATATACATATATACATATACATACATATATATACATATATATACATATATACATATATATACATATACATATATATACACATATATATACATAGATATACATATATACATATATATAGAGATATATACATATATATATACATATATATATACACATATATACATATATATACATATATACACATATATATACATATATACATATATATACATATATATATATACACACATATATATATACATATACATATATATATACATATATATATATATATATATATATATATATATATGTATATATACATTAATATATACATATATCCTCACATAGGCGTCGGTGGTGCAGTTGGATAGTGCGCTTGGTCAGGGATCGGGAGGTTGCAGGTTCAAGCCCAGTTCCGGGCAACACATGGCGTTGTGTCCTTGGGCAAGACACTTAACCCCAAGTTGCTCCCGCTTAACCCCAAGTTGCTCCCGCTGCTACGTCAGTGGTGTGTAAATGGGCATGAAAGGGCATGAATGTGTTAGAGATACTGATGGATAACTAACATAGAAACTCTGAACCATCAGTGAGTGAATGTGAGTGCGAATGGGTGTGAATGAGTAGGTGTGACCTGCGGTGTAAAGCAGCTTTGAGTTGTCCAAGACTAGAAAAGAGCTATATAAGCTCAAGTCCATTTACCATTTACATGAGGAACCCAAACTGACTATCAACGTATTATGGACCTTTTCTCTCCTGATAATACGCCACCTGACCTCTGAAAGTGTTTTTTCATTATGACTTTCTTATGGCCTTTATATTCATACAAGAACCCACAATCATTGGAAGGTTGGAGTGGCTGATATATAATTATTTTTATTTATTTATTTTTGTATTTATTTCCACATTTATTTTTGCATTTATGTTTAATATTTGAATCATTTATTTTTGTATTTTTACTTTTATTTATGTTTGTGTATACATATATATATATATATATATATATATATACATATATATATATATATATATATATATATATATATATATATATATATATATATATATACATATATATATATATATATATATATATTTACATATATATATATATGTTTTTATTTCCATTTAATTTTATTTTTTGTATTTAATTTTTTTGTTTTATTTTTTAAGTTTAATTTTATATACATTTTTATTTACTTATTTTTTATTCTGTCAGTTTTGGTCCTCCATACTCGAGGGGTATTTCTTCTTGCCACCTGCAGCCTTCTTCTGCTTTCTTTTTTTACTCGGTTAGTGATAAAAAGCCAGATTGTTGTGTCAAGCTCAAAATGACGTCACCGCAGAGCCACTCAGCGACACTGCACCCCATTGAGCAGGCTACTTGGGCTAATAGAAAAGCAGCACAAGGCGAGTAGAGTAGAGCTGGGTAGAGTCGAGTAAAGTAGAGTAGAGCAGGGCTAATGGAAAAGGACCAAATATGGCCCTTGATGTGATTGGTGAAGTGATTGCATCTTTGACTAACTCTATTCTATTTCAGAAGGTCATTGTTATTGTATCTTTCCAAAATGTTCATGCCATAATGACTGGGGTTGCTAGCAGCAGCCATGCTGAGACTCTTTTTGAATTGATCTTAGTGACTTAGGAGTCTTCTTCACTACTTGTAACAGGTTTAGGAGCTTGTTTAAGCACTAAAATGCTTCGTGAAATCAGTTAGGAGAGAAATGTAGGAGTCCTAAATTTAGGACTAAAACGGCCATTATTTTTGAGTTTCTCCTAAATCGGCAAGTTAGGAGCTACTTTTAGCCTTAAGATGTTTTGTGAATACGGGCCCTGACCTACAACTACAGGAAACGTTGGCTGAGGTTATTGCTGCCAACGGAGGGTAAACCAGTTATTAAATCTGAAGGTTCAGATACTTTTTCCACCCTGCACTGTGAATGTTTACATGTTTTATTCAATAAAATCATGAAAACTTATCATTTTTTGGGCTGTACTAGCTTTAGAAGTGTGTTTGTCTAGTGATGTGACTTAAATGAAGATCAAAACATACAATTTAAGCAGAAATCAAAGTAATCCCTTAGGGTTCACATATTTTTTCTTGCAACTGTAGGAGAACTTAATATTGTCTTCTAGTTAGTGCATCATTTCAACTGATTTTAGTTATTTTTCAAAGGTCTTAACAGTCAGTAGCAGTAGTATACGGGTATGCTTGGCATTAAGGGCATTTAGCTAGTTTGTGTTTCTCTGTGTGATTCTACCAACCAATGTGATAAGAGGGAGAAAACTATAAAATATGAATTCTTAATTTTCTGTAAAACTTGTATCTCTGAGTGGTTTTCCAATATTTTGTATTTCTGTTGCTTGTATAATACAAAAATTAGGCTTGGCACCTCTGTCTGTCCTGTCGTCTTCACTACGTTTAAAAAGTAACTTGATGAAACACAAGCAACTGTATGTTGATGTTGTCATTACTCGTCAGCTGGAACTTTGCCACGTTTTCACGAAATCACAACCTTTTTCATACTTCTTTGGTGCTCTTTCTCTCATTAATGGTATTTTTCCCCTCTTCCATTGTTTGTGGGTTTGTCGTTTTCTTCTTGATAAATCAAGCTTGGTTTTTCTACCAGACGGAGGAACAGAAAGCTCACAAATGTTGTAAAGTTGTATAATAATCTTTTTCTATTATTTTGAAGATATCCTTTGTGATCCATTTGCAGATCTTTTCCAGGTTGCACACAGAATTCGTCTCTGCCTCCTCTGAATCGGCTGGTCCCGCCCATAAGTGACGCAACGAGCTACGGCTCTGAAGTCTCCTGTCCTCAGAGCTGCTGACGGTGCGCAACTCGAGTCACAAAAGGTTACACCGACCAAACTTGGTGGAAATACTGAATCTCCATAAAAAGGACTCAGGGTGGCGTACATCAGACACAGAATACCTGTTACAAGAAAAGTGAAGATGATTGGGAAGTACTTGGTCCGACTCATATCTCCTGGCCGAAAAACCATCTCAATACGACAGAACAGCGTCTTGAACTCCAGTCAATAGGACAATACTCTGTACGTTGTTTCAAGGGATCATGCCAGTGCTTTTATGGTTAGGCTGAGACAACTTCCCTGCGTGCTCGGGGTATTTATTTCCTCATATTCTGGACCGAATGCTATTGGAAACTACTTTTCAATCGGCTAAATTAATTGGTTCGCAGTACGCCTCACACACTGCTGGAAGAAAGAAAAAGCTGAGTTACTATATCCTGGATAGCATGTTGACTTCTGGTACAAAAGAGGGAAAATGACGGATCAAATATCTGCACTATGAATGACTTAGACTAATGCAAATGTATTTCACTGTTTAAATCACATCTTTAATACCAACAAAGTGTTAAAGCTCAAGTCAGGGTACAGGCTGGTGAAAAGGAAGCTTTACTCCACTACCAGCCCTGTCATTCTTGATTTCAACTAGGGTTACATTTCAGAATATAACCCCTTGCTTTTTTTGTCTATAGTGCCATTATTTTCCTCAGCATTTGTAATTTAGGGCTGCTAGTCAGAATTTGGTTCTTAATACTCTTAAAAATGTCATTGTTTCATTTATTACATGTAGCACTAAGTGTCTATTTTTCACTTTCTTGAATATTTATTGAACTTTGAGATGATGACAAATCTAATTGTTTTCTACAACACTCAGTTGAAAACAATGCTATTTTTGCATATCCCAAAAGTGTACACTGTAGACTGTAATGAAATGTGCTTTAATATTATCTGTGGACTTGTGAAATAAAACTATTTTACACACTTGTCTTGTGCCTGCATTTTAGAGAACCAAAATGCAGGCACAAGAGGGGGGGGGGGTCAAATTACATCAAGCAGAGCTGGGTCAGTGAGGCTATCTTAACATTTCCACTTCCATCATAAAAACTGCTTGTGTGACGACCCCTCCAGAACACTAGATCTTCCTGTTTTGTCGTGTTTACTGTTGTCTGGTTTCTGATTTCAGGTGCAGGTGAAAGCTGGGTCGCAACCAGGAGAATGAGCTGCACCTGGGCCCAGTAAAGCTTCCCCTTTAAGAGCCGCCTCCTGGATCAGTCCCTTGCTCTCGCACTCTAGGACCAGGCCACGCTGTGTGCACCACGGAGCCGCAATTGTTTATGTTGTTGTACCTATTGGTTGTGTTTAACTTGTCGGTGTCGTATTAAATTGTTGACTAAACGGCATATACCTCGTCTCGCCTCCCGTTCTTGTTGCAGCCTTTAGAGCCGGGTTGCAACACTTGCAGCAGAACTATGCCAGTTATCTGCAAATTCTGACAAGGTGATTTTGGTGATAACTTGCTGACCTAGATGCAAAAGTAATTATACTAACACATCGGGCCTATCGTTTAAAAGGCTCAGATTAGAAAATGTATTTTAGTGTACAAGTTAACAAACACTACATGTATCAGCTAAGCAAACAACTCACTTTTTGGATTTCCTCTAACAGTACAGAGATGTCTTGTTATGCTATTTCGTTAGCACACTGGCTACATCTGATTGGATTTAACATTTTTTTAAATCAAGAATAACAATCTGAACGTATTTTTGGCAAATTGAAATACTTGGCTGTATTAACCACCTTTATCTATTTCACAAGGTTGAATTTTTAGCTTTTAAAATGGTTTTCTGAAAACCAGCCCTCTAGGTGTTGTACTTTGTGTCTGTATTACAACATATAAGAAAAGCTGTAGTGTTCATGAAAACAAGATCTTGCTAAAAATCTTTCTTCAGGGTGTAAAGTAATCCAATGTGCATTTCAGCACTTAAATAATGAGCTCATAATAATGAAGACATAAGTTTTTAGAGATTTTCCAAACCAAGTGTTGTATAATCTACTGTAAGTTCTTGTTAGTGACTGTATATTAGGGTTTTATAATGACAGTTCATATCTTAAATTTAAGGATCACTCTATCAAGCAGCCTCACACCAGACTGATTTATTAAGTTGTTAAGTAACATTGTTGAGCTCTTGTTTGATTGAAAGCCAATGGTTGAGGGTAGATATATCATAAACTGGTTAAAAGCAACATAAAGGCAAAGGGACATTACCTATCAACAAATCAACAAAAGCCACCAGATCTATGACATCATTACCTTTACAAGAGTGTCATCCTTGATGACAGTCACACACATAAATAAACCCTTGTTTGTTAGGTTATTCTGGATTTCTGGATCTTAACATTTTGATCTAATTTTTTTTATTGTTACATTTGGTGCTGGACCAACTCTAAAGCAACACTAAACAGCAATTTGATTAGCTGTGATCTGGCACCCACCAAAAGTCCCAATAGTCCAACTGATGTAAAACACAGTATT
The DNA here is from genome assembly GCA_036419115.1 of Scarus forsteni. Lineage (NCBI taxonomy): Eukaryota > Metazoa > Chordata > Actinopteri > Labriformes > Labridae > Scarus > Scarus forsteni. Next base: position 12,423,937 of record JAZDUH010000049.1, on the reverse strand, counting down.
ATTACACCTATTCCTTCAAGACAATGTGCACTTTTGACAAAGTGGGAAATCTGGCGAGAAAAGCAGCCAGTGAACCATGTTGGCTTATGAGATGTGGTATATTTAAAATGACAAATACAGCTCTGCTAGCATCTTGAATATGTTTTAAAGTCATGTTATTTTTTTGTCTTTTGTTAAATGTATATACTGTCAAAGGAAGTTTATTATATGCTTGCTTGTGTAATAGGTGTGTTAGGGTTTAGACTTGAAAGCTAACTTTTAGACCAAAAAGGAAGACATAGAAGAAAAGTATCCATTTCATGCACACCTGAGAAAAATCTTGGGCACATAGTAAAGCTGCAAAACATGAGGCCTAAACGTCACAAATAAAACACTCAATGGGCCACAACTTCTGCAGGAACATACTCTCTGCCATTGCATTGATGCTTTCCCTTGGCCATGAGACAGATCATTACCTACTTGCTGCTAAGTAGTGTTACAGGTTTGCAGCCATCCAACGGCAACATAGCTGGCCCAGAATCATATTTTCTGCTGTTTGTGAAGCTCTCACAAATGTGTTAAAGCCAAAAGTTAAAGAAGTCCAGCTTCCTGCTCTTCCCCTTCTTTATGGTACTGTCAGCTAAATCTGTCACTGCCCACTTCTGACAATCAAACACTATCAAGCCGGGCAATTCTGTTTAGCAGGAGGCTAGTGTTGTATAGCCTAGAATACCCACACTGGAAAACCAAAGCCAGTTACCAAAATTACAAAGTGCTAAAAATAGACAACCTAGCGAAGCTATCCTTCACTTTGAAAATGACTTTACAAAATTTACTTTAAAATCAACATTTACAGTGGAAAAGTTTACATTTTGTTGTTTTACTCGGCCGTAATTTTGAGTTTTTATGGTACACCTCCTATTATTCATTCCTGAAAAAATTACGCTGGTGAACTTTTTTTTAATGTTTTTCTTTACTGTTACCCTTCATAAAGTCAAATAATGGACTATAATATAACCTTTGCAGGTGAAGTGGTGCACTGAACTCAAGCCATCATGGAAATCATCTAATGAAGTTTACTTTCTTACATGGACCAAAAGACATAACCATTTATCCAGATACCTGTGCTGAAGTGGCATTAATAAGGTTGTGCACAAACAATCACACATACCTTCACTGAAACCAACAAAAGATGACCTGGCCTCAGCCCCACTTTCTCTAACTCAAGAGCAGCCTCTCTCTATTAGTGTCTTATTTTTATAAAGTCCATATTTATTTCTTCATCTTGAGGTCAGCCTCCATGGCACTACGGCGACCCCTGGTGCCTCCATCCTGTACCAGAGAGACAGATAAAAGAGAAAAGAGAGAAAAGAACAAAAGAGAGTGGAAAAATAATTATTAAAAAAGTGTCTTAGTCAAAGGCCAGATGGAGAGTAAACAGAGGCTCTAAGGTGGGCCTCCTCACGCGACTGAGCTCAGCACAAAAATCACAGCATTGTCCAACCTAGGAAGGCTTCCTCCCAAGTTAAAAAACACATAAAAAAATTGTACTAACAAAACATAAATGATAATCAAATTGGAAAGAATAAAAAAAGAGAAAAATAGGAAATTAGAACATGCACAGACACAGACAATTGCACATAAACAGAAAATGGAGGATATCTGCATGAGGCCATAATCAGAAGGTTGAGAGATGTTCTGGTGATAAAAGGATACTGAGCCCCGGTCTGTTTTGTGTGTAAAAGTGAGATTAGCTTTAACAAATTTAGCTGTCTGTGTAAAGCTATTAGAGAGGAGTGAGAGACCTCTACACTGCTCAATCAGTTGTTTTTTTCCTATTTTGTTCTAAACAGTCACAGATGAGTTCTGTGACTGATTTGATGATAGAATTCAGTGTTCTCTGTGTTACATCCACACTGTTTTCAGTTGCAAACTATTGAACAAAATACATCCTATGGATAATTTCTAAAAAACATACATTAACAGCCAATCCTGCACACCATAAAGTAAAACAGTTTGGCTGAGACATCATTTGAAGATTAAAAGGAAAAAAAAGTGTTATACTCTACCTTCAGTGTGTTAAATGGTCCTGTGTCGGAACATTTACAGACAAATCATACTGTATGATACTTTCATGACTCAGGTTACCCAACTGAATCCATGTCTTTTGAATCGATCTGTGGCTGTTTCTTAGATTGCCAGGCAAAGGCCATTCAAATATCATTAAATCACACACTCTAGATTCTGATTCACATATTGAAGCAAGAGGATAAAAAAAGAGAGAAAGTAACATGCCGTGATAAATTTCCATTCCTGGATGATGCTGTGGGGCAGCATTCATCCAGTAATGGCTGATTTACTAGACTGTTTTGTGATATTATGAAATGGTAAAGAGAAATGAACACAAACACTTAAGCACTCCTGACAATGTTAGATTTTTTTTTCTTAATTGTTTTTTTCTTTTTTTAGTTGAAATGGAATCAACAGCTATGCACAATCAATAAAACTCTGACCCAAAACCATTTTTATGAAAACGTTGTTGTGACCTCAGTTGATGTAGCAAAGACTGCAACAATGCTATTTAAATAATTTATATCAATATATAAAGCTGATGTGATATACCAAACAGGGATGACAATGACTTAGAACTCAGACCGTCTTTAGTTTGTATTTTAACCAATTATAAAAGGCAGTAGTTCAAAAATCTTTAGTGGTTTTGACTGATTCTTTTTAAAACTATTTCTCTGTGCTTAGGAAATTACTGCCAGTCTGCATAACCTTTGAGCTCAGAACTTTGGTTTTGTGCAGTTATTAAGGTTTATTACAAAGGAAATTCACGCAAGCATTGATTAAATTTAACTCAATTTGGTAATGTTATTCTTCCGTTTCTGGGTACTTACCAGCCAGCACAAATTCTACATTCTCATCCAAATCCATAAAAATATGGCTGTGGTACAATTTTTGGGTCAAGATTTACTCATTAATAAAAATATATGTAAATCCAGATAAAATAAAATACTATCTCTCACAAATCATATGGTACAGTTATAAATATTTAGGGAATGAGAAATTCAGAGTTCAGTATTGGGCTAGTTATATGGCATTACCAAATGGTTACTACCTACGCTAGACAGAAGCACTAAAGCTGATCCTGAAATCATTCTGAATTAAAAAACATTTTTTTAAGTTATTACAAAACAGATCTGTTTTGAATACTGTACTTCTAGACTCAGATCGTTACCCTCTTGAGCCTTTTGCTTTTCCAAATACCACTCACACAAAAATAACATTCTATTTAAGAAATGTAAGGCGTCTGAAAGTGCCACTTGTACAGACAAAACTCACAGAGATTGGAAGAAATAGAGGTGTACATAGCGTCATAAACTGTGTATGTGCTTGGTTGACACAAGCATGTGCGGAGCGTTGCCTGGGTCTGGTGAAATCTCAGGGAGAACCTGAATACTTACAAAAAGAGAGAGAAGGAAAGCAGGAGAGGCCATTGGGACACTGTCCTGTAGGAGGACAAACATTAGAGTGAGAAAGAGAGAGAAAATACACACATATGCGTGAGAGAGCAAGTTTCATACTGGTATGCTTAAGACAAAGGAGAATGCTATGGAGCAAGAGTCCATTTGGCAGCTTCAAGGCACATACAGAAATTCAAGAAGGTAGATATCCACACAAACACTTAGTAAACGTTTAGATTGAAAATGCATCCATTTTTAAAGCTTGTCCTGCTTGGAACATATTTTACAAGAAGAGAGACCCTTTCAGTACACGTGTGTGCAAAATTGTGGACAGCCTTCTGTTAAAGAAAGTTAACCCAAAATGGTCACTGAAATAACTTGAAACTGACAAAAGTAAGAATAAATAAAAACTAACTGAAAATTAATTGAAAAATTAGATATTGTTTTTTTAATTGTGGTTCCACAGAATTGTTTTCAAAAACAAAACAAACAACAACAACTAATGACACTGGCCTGATCAAAAGTGATGCTGCCCTTAACTTCATTTTTTGTTGCACAACCTTTTGAGGCAATCACTGTAATCAGGCAATTTCTGTAACTCTCAATGGCCCCGTTTACATGGGTCAAAAATCATATTTACAATCAGATTGAAAGGTCAATCAGATCATGTAAACACCTTAGCCAATCAGATTCACCCAGATCTGATTGTATTTCGGATCGGATTGTTAGAGGTAGTCTACACCGATTGATAATCCACTTCATGCTTCATGTAAATGGCTGAGTGGAGCAGATTGGATTGATACAGAGGATTGTTCGGTCTGCCCAGGCGCTCCGTAGTACGTAAGAGGCACACACTGACGTAGGCAGAGCGTGCCCAAACAAACATGGCGAACAAACAGAGGAACTGGGCGGTGGAGGAAACAAACTTTTTAATAGAAACCCTGCGAGTTTCATTATTTTGTTTTTATAAATGATTCTTTTGAACCATAATTCAAAAGCAATGTCTAATTTTTGGTTGTCAATTTTCAGTAATTTTGTATTTATTATTACTTTACAGTTTTAAGTTATTTTAGGGACCATTTAGTTTTTTCTTTCTTTAACAGAAGGGTACCAACAATTCTGAACACATGTGTAACTCCAAATAATGATAATCTGGTAAAAAAAAAACTGCACCCAGGCTTCCTTTCTCTCTCTCTCACCCCCCCCCCCCCCCCCCCATACACTCACACACACACACTCTCTCTCTCACTCTTCTCCCTCTTTCTCACACGCACTCACATATACAAAAAAAAGTTATCAAAAAAAAAAGCATGGAATTCAGCCAATAACAAACAAGACAAACAGAAGTGAGGAGAGATGCAGGCAATAGGAATCAGATGGGAGGCCTTGACCAAGAAATAATCTGCTGACATCCGCTGTAGTGAGTAGAGAGGAAGGTTGTGTGTCAACAATGTGATTGTGTTTCACATGTATGGTGTTTTATAATCTATGGAAAATCAGGGTCAAATACCAGTCTTCAGAGAGATCAGTACATGACAAATTCATACACAAATGTGCTAGCACACACACAATTAATATGCCCTCATTTATTCAGGCACTTCACAGTTATAACAGGATTTGGCTCATTAGATCTCAGATGTACTTAAATCTCTGTGAGTACACTGCAAACCCAGTTCTTTGCAGTTGTGGTCTATCAGGGTTATGACTTGAAACTGGAACAGTTAGAAAATGTGTTCAAACAAAATCAATGCTACAACCTGAGCTCGTTATATTTGAGAATGCTCTCAGAGACCTTCAGTCTTAGTTTATAAACTGCAAACTGGAAGTCTTTGCTTACGAGAAACTTTGCAAAGTTCAAAGAGTAACTAAGAGGACTAAGACTCTCATCCTTGAGAGTTGTGAACAAATCCCATTGATTGATGACACTCTTTTCAAAACCAATCATTACTTGATTTAAAATAAAACCCTGCTTTTTATAACAGCCATAAAAACACAGAAATCACTCAGGCTTATAATAACATCAGGTGTGATATTTTTATCAACACTGTTTTACTTATTCAAAGTCTGTGTTTATCAGACAGAATTTCCTTAAAAGTGTAATGTATAAATATTTTTAAAAACACACTTTCTCACACACAGGGCTGTGTCATTATATGAGGAAGTCTTAATCCCTGGCCAGAGTACATGTGGAGTAAACTACAAACCCAAAACCAGTGAAGTTGGCACATTGTGTAAATCTTAAATAAAAACAGGATACAATGATTTGAAAATCCTTTTCAACTTATATTCAATTGAATACACAGCAAAGACAAGATATTTAACGTTCGAACTGAGAAACTTTATTTTCTTTTGCAAATAATCATCAACTTAGAATTTAATGGCAGCAACACGTTGCAAAAAAGTTGGTACAGGGGCATTTTTACCACAGTGTTACATCGCCTTTCCTTTAAACAACACTCAGTTAACGTTTGGGAACTGAGGAGACCAATTTTTGAAGCTTTTCGGGTGGAATTCTTTCCCATTCTTGCTTGATGTACAGCTTAAGTTGTTCAACAGTCCGGAGTCTCAGTTGTTGTATTTTACGCTTCATAATGCGCCACACATTTTCAATGAGGGACAGGTCTGGACTACAGGCAGGCCAGTCTAGTACCCGCACTCTTTACTACGAAGCCATGCTGTTGTAACACGTGCAGAATGTGGCTTGGCATTGTCTTGCTGAAATAAGCAGGGGCGTCCATGAAAAAGACGTTGCTTGGATGGCAACATATGTTGCTCCAAAACCTGTATATACCTTTCAGCATTAATGGTGTCTTCACAGATGTGCAAGTTACCCATGCCTTGGGCACTAATACAACCCCATACCATCACAGATGCTGGCTTTTGAACTTTGCGCCTATAACAGTCCGGATAGTTATTTTCCTCTTTGGTCCGGAGGGCACGACGACCACAGTTTCCAAAAACACTTTGAAATGTGGACTCGTCAGACCACAGAACACTTTTCCACTTTGCATCAGTCCATCTTAGATGAGCTCGGGCTCAGCGAAGCCGGCGGTGTTTCTGGGTGTTGTTGATAAATGGCTTTGGCTTTGCATAGTACAGTTTTTACTTGCACTTACAGGTGTAGCGACGAACTGTAGTTACTAACAGTGGTTTTCTGAAGTGTTCCTGAGCCCATGTGGTGATATCCTTTATACAGTGATGCTGGTTTTTGATGCAGTACCGCCTGAGGGATCGAAGGTCACCGGCAGTCAGTGCTGGTTTTGGGCCTTGCCGCTTATGTGCAGCAATTTCTCCAGATTCTCTGAACCTTTTGATGATATTACGGACCGTAGATGATGAAATCCCTAAATTCCTTGCAATAGCTGGTTGAGAAATGTTGTTCTTAAACTGTTGGACAATTTGCTCAAGCATTTGTTCACAAAGTGGTGACCCTCGCCCCATCCTTGTTTGTGAATGACTGAGCATTTCAGGGAAGCTGCTTTTATACCCAATCATGGCACCCACCTGTTCCCAATTAGCCTGTTCACCTGTGGGATGTTCCAAATAAGTGTTTGATGAGCATTCCTCAACTTTCTCAGTCTTTTTTGCCACTTGTTGCAGGTATCAAATTCCAAATGAGCTGATATTTGCAAAAAATAACAAAGTTTCTCAGTTCGTTAAATATCTCGTCTTTGCTGTGTATTCAATTGAATATAAGTTGAAAAGGATTTGTAAATCATTGTATTCTGTTTTTATTTACGATTTACACAACGTGCCAACTTCACTGGTTTTGGGTTTGTACATTACATTGTGAGGAACCGACTATGCATGTTTCACTGGAAAGATGGACTGTGATCTGCGCATACGCACTTTTTTTCTATCCGTGCATTACTAATAATAACTCAGTAAGTACAAACTAAAAAGATAAGTCAGTACAAATTCAGTTGTCACAAAATGTGGTAGCAAGCCAGCAATTTGCTTTGAATCCATGTATTGGTAATTCTTCAGTAAGATTTACAAATCAGTCAACCTTCCCATTTGGAAAGCTCTTTATTTGGAAAAAAACCCTATAAGAAACAAATGCAAAACAATTTATTGACATCCCTCAAAGGTCTTAGGACCACAGTCATGAAACTGAGCTAATCCATAAATCCCAGATACTTCAGCTTAAAGCAATAATTTGTTAGAACAAAACCTTTTAAACAGTGGAAATGGCAAGGGTCTAATCAACACCATGTATGTTTTGTTCACATTGAAGTCTCTCCATTGGACCTTAAAGCTAGGGTCTACGATCTGAAAACCAGTTTGGCTGTTGAGGCAGATTTGAAAAACGCAGCCTGCCCCCCCCTTCACTCACCCCTCCCCTCCGTGTTCCAAGATCCGGCCCCCCAGCTCGTGTCACCTCGAAACAACACGCCCCCTCTGGCAGAGCAATAAGCCGGCAGCAAATATCAGCAGCAACAACAATGAGATTTCTCATAGCTGAAAGTAACAAACACGACAGTCATCCCCCTTGTAACACACAGCGGTAGCCATTTCAATTGGACCGGCGGCGAAGCGGGTTTGACGTTGCCACTGTTAGCCAATCGGAGCAGAGCCGATTGCGGGTGAGGATTTACGTTTCTCGGCGTGTCTTCACCAGCTCAGTTTACAATGCTAATGATGCGTGGCTAACTTATGCTAAAACCTATTGACAGAGCCTTCAGACCAACAACGTTCAGTCATTAGCCAGTATAGGCACAGACTAACCAGAGTTATTCAGCAGACATCTCCCACTGTAGTAAACAAAGCTATTACCTGTTCAACCAGGGACGGGCTGGTCATCTGGATGTTCTGGAGTATACAAGAACGGCCAGTGCTGCGGCCATTCGGCAGCTGTCGGCCAGTGCTGCACCGGCCGCCGGCCACTGGACGTTCGGCAGCCGGCGTAGTGTTCAGTCCCAGATCATTCTGCAGCTTTTTCCACCGTATGATTCTCCAATGCTGAGTCTCCGTTGGGACCTGTATTGTTCATATTTCTTCCTTACTTCAGCGTTTACCTCGAAACTTTAACGTTTCCTTCCCTCCGTTGTGGAGGATAACAGAAGCGGCCTCCCGGTTATGGTGCTGCTCTTCTCCAGCAGCTAGCTCCAGCAGCTAGCTGCTCACCGGTACATGAGGGAGGTAGTGGGGAGGAGGTGGGACCATGGGTGAGACGGTGCGGAACAGAGGATTGGATGGACTCACGGACCAATCCGAACCGCCGTCAGCTCTTAAGTTGCTTTGCAGCGGATATACTGAATGGATTTTTTTCATTCTTTTTGGTCTTTATATTGCGTAGATCGGACCATAGGACCATAACAGCCTTATAAACGGTGTTATTAAGATGTACCAAGCTTCCAAATCGTAGACCATAGCTTTAAACCAACAAATAATTGGAGCAATTTAAGCCGTGGTCAACACACACGACACACATTTCCTCACCTATACAATATGTCCTCAGTGGTAACTGTTAATATTTTATCTGTTGACTCAACATACGCCAGTAATAACTTTCAGTGCATTTTAAACTAAATCGTTAAACCTTTCAGACTTGTTGAACAAAAACAGAGCTGACTGACACTTTGACATACAACACATAAATAAATACATAGCAGTCATTTTAAATTTCATGTATCTTATCTACCCACTATGTCTGCAACCCACCTTGTCAGTCAGCTCTCCTGGCTTACGATTTCCTTCCCTGCCCCGGAGGCTCTTGGCAGAAATGGCACTCTCCGATGTCTGCATGATTAGCTGGGTGGCGAGGAATTGCTGAACATGCTCCAGGACATCACGCTGCATTTCTAATGCCATGTGGTACACATCGTGGTCTGAAGAGTTGTACATGACAGCATTCTGAAACATCAGCATGATATCACGTTGGAATTCAGCCGTTGTACGGATAACACCGGACTCTATGTTCTTCTTTATTGCTGACAGGTCCATCGGTCTAAGGAAGAGATGTTAGGTGTCAAAAGGGAGTAGAGGTTGTGTTAAACAAACAATAGAATAGTTTACTATAGTTTATTTAATTGTTTGTATTTTGGTCTTACCTGTGTACAATACTATGGTAACCAGGTGCAATTTCGTCTGACACAGGCTGCAGGAAAACACTGGCATACCTGGAAGAAAATTTGATAAAGAAACTATAGAGCACCCAGTCCTTTTTTTTAATTTCTTAACCTAACTGCTTGCTGAAATTTACAGAAAAATGTAAACCAATACCTCTTTAACACTGACCATACAGTTTGTTGTTGTGTGAGGTTGCTCTGGGTCATGTACATAGTACATAAGAATCATACAAATCTACTTGATTAAAATTAATATATATTTTACTGCAGATAATATCCTTCTGACAAATCACTCCCTGCTTGATGACACACCACATCTGTGGCGATCAGCATGATGGTCCTAAATCTTTAAATGCCATAAACAATCTGATATTGAGTGCAAAGTACTGATGAACAATTTTGACCAAAAAAGTCTTTGATTGACCACTGTCAAAGCACACAAGAATCTCCACCTGTGGTTAGCTGCAGCTCTCCACACCAGCATAATGGCTTTCTTCCAGATCTTCTGAGCCTGTACAGCCTCCTGGTCCTCACCACAAGTAGATCTATGGCAAGGTAAAAAGTACAAAAATGCAGGTAATATGGGGAGGGCTGAATTCCACAGTAATTAGAAAAAAACATGGACAGAAAAAGTTATTGTTTGGATTATATCAGCAATAAAAGACCTCTTGGCTCAAAACAGATGCCTTTAGGTTTTATCAAGTTCCTCAATGTTTTTTTTCACAGGTAGGGTAGAGATTGTGAGGGATGGGACTCTTGCCTCATATAAACCACTTTAAAGAAATAAAAATGATAATACCCTCATGGTCACAGGTTGTTATGCACTTATATAAAAAAACCCACTTACAGCTGAGAAGAGGAGGCTGGGCTGCTGGCTAGTGAATCTGCTGTGTAGCGCTGGGACGGAGGGCCAAAGCCATCTTCACTCTCGCTAGCTGCTCGTTCCACCTCAGACAAATAAGGACCTTCTCCCTCCCCACCTTCCTCCTTCAGCTGCATCCCCTCATCTGGGTCACCTTCACTCCCTGCCTCCTCCCCCTTCACCTCCTAGATTTTGGAAAGCACAAGTTAAGAGTAAAATGGCTTTACCTATGAATTTCTTTACATGTGTATTATGACAATGATTGTCCATGGATTGACATTGTTTCTTACAAACACATGCTCAACGCTTAATGTGTACATCTGTGAGGTTGTCATCTTTTTAAGGGGTGCTGCTTATATCCTGCTTTCAGCATAAATATCCCTCAGTACTCAAATAAATTGATAATACCATACTAATTTCCATAACCTGAAAACTGTGATCTCTGGTAGATAAATCCTACTAAATGTGTTGGTGAAGTATTAATAAAATAGGCTGATCAGATATAATAAAACAAGCACCATGCTGGTTTGGTAAAGTGGGGAGCAACCAGGCATGACATATGCTTCTGCCGGGCCTGGGCTCAATCCAACCTGGGGCCAGTTTGCAGAGTGTCCTCTGCCTGCGCAATCTCGCCCCCCTTTCAAAAGCCTATCCACTGTCTATTCCTTACCTGTCAATAAAGGTAAAAATTGTCTGAAAAAAAATCATCTTAAAATAATAAAAAAGTAAAAAACAATAAGGACCACGAAGAAGACAATTCTTATGCTTCAAGACAGGTTTTTATCTATTATCCTGTGTGAAATGGAAACACCAAATCTCAGTTGCCCCAACGCTCTCTATTTTAGGATTCATTATTTAATGTCTGTTAAGGCAAAATCAACTACGCTTTGTTATCTGAAAAGAAGAATAGGAATCCTTTACTAATCATCTGTAAAAATGAACCTCTGATTATCTTCTGGCCTGCCATATAAGTGACTCAAAAAAAATTGGCCCAAGGCCAAACTTAATTTTCAACCCCTTAAGTATGACATGGGCCTTTACTGGTCATTGATTTTTACCAGCTATGTATCACAACATACTTTAACCTCTTTGATTGTAATGCTGGAAGGAATCTTCAACAGCCTGGAGCCCATTTCAAATGTAAAAAAGCTGTGTGATATTTACATTCACATCTGTGTCAGTTCACTGATACATGCTGGATGCATGCAACATAGTGCCTTTCTCCACATACACACACAATGGCAGCAACACTTACTCTTAACACTCAAGCTCCCACTGAGTCTGCCTTCCTCAATACTCTACGGCTCTAATACTACTTCCAAAGACAGAACAAATAAGGGGTCAGCTTGTTTCCCCCATCTCTGACGATCACGATGGGGGTTAAGTGTCACAGGGCATTAATAACACATCTTGAAACAGCAGTATGGAAGGGGCTAATGAGACAGTACCACAAAAGTTGGATATTTTAATGTCAGGAAACTGACCATTTAACAGAAACACAGGACAACACAAAAACATTGAGAAAAAAGTTCACCCTTACTAACCACTAAATGACTGGCTGTCATTAATAGTTTTAACCAGTGTCTATCAGCTATGCCTGACACATACTGTACATTTGGCAACAGCGCTGTAAGCCAGAGTTCCTTGACTAGCTGTCTGAATAAGTGTGCATAAGTGTGTTACCTTGGACTCTTTCCCAGACACTGAGCTGTCCTCAGAATCTGTGAACGAACAATCAGATGATGGTAAACATAAGTAAAGAAGTATGTTTTCTATTTGTATGTCTCTGTTGTATATACACCCACCAAGACAAGGCAGACTGGGCTCTGGTTGGCTCCACTCTTCTCTTTCACTCTTTACTGCTGCTTCAGTAACTTCCCTACATGACTCCTCTTCCAGAACCTCATTCCCTGGTGCTACACCATCAATGTTGACAGAAGAAGTGACATCAGTCCCTTTCACTTCAGGTCCTTCACAGTTAGCCCTCAGATGCTCATCTCTTACACTTTCTGATTGAATATGCATCTCAATGTCTGCAGGGATCAAGGCAGACACAGGGGTCAAATTCTGAGGCTCTGGTGTCGGATCAGACTCTTGCACAGTGACTGCTGGGTCTGACGCCTTCAGCGCTTGGGTCTCCCAAGGGCCAGGAAGGGTGTGCCCTTCTGAAACGGCCTCTTCGCACAGTGAAAGAGCTGCTTCTACTGCTGCTGCATCCAAAGCCTCCACAGAGTCATCAACCTGAGTAAAAGATGGAAAGAGCAGACACAAGAGGGCAGAGGAGGAAGGATAGAAAAATGATCATTTTTGCTTATATATTTATCTTTGCCTCTTTGAATCTGTGCAAGAAAAAAAATCCTGCCTTAGATACACACAATATGCACCTTCTCCTCAATGATGGCAATAATGTCTCCCACTGTCTCCAGGTCCAGTTCATCTCCCATATATGAAACAGCAACAAGGTCCTCTTCAACCAGTCCAGTCTCCTCGCCTAACTCTGTTTTTACTGAAGATTCCCCTTCATCTTCAACTAATAAATAAAAAAAATAAGTGAAATACAAAGGAGAAGTCGAAAAGTGTGAAATTTACAGCATCAACTTTTATCAACTTGAGTAATTTCTTAGCCTGAGTTGCTCCAATATGATCAGTGCACTGTTTAGAGTGATCATGACTTTAATCATAATGACTGATTTTCTCTGAAAACATTTTGCACTAAATCATTGTCTCAAACACTAGTTTTGACTTTTTGACTCTTTTGTTTGATCTATGCAATTATTTTCATTTAGAAATTAATCATTTTTTGGCACACAATTAAGGCTATCTTGTTATATAGTGGGTACACAACATCAACATGCCTACAATAACATTACCATAGCTGGTGCTCCAGAGAACAAACCTGCTCCAAGGCATTTCTAACATTTCTGGTTGAGTCACTATCAAAAATGTGGAAAAATATGTTAAGCGAGGACAAGGACTTAGTGGACTTTTGTTGGGTGACAAATCCACAGGAAAGAGAATACACTTTTTTCTCTCACGTACACAAAACATACTTGAGAGTTGATTTATTTTTTTATATCAAACAACATAAAAAAACAAGTCTCATACTGCAGTATCAAGGCAATGGCCCTATCTGACCATGCAGCTGTAGAGAGGGGAATTGACATAAACAATCATATTGAAAGAAGAGGAAGATGGAGGCTGAATATGTCACTATTAACTAAGGAGGATTTGTATTATTGAAAGAAGAATTACAATTATTTTCTGAAATAAACACAGGCAGCACCAATAGGTAAGGAATAGAATGGGGAGCATCTAAAGCCTACATTAGGGAAAAAATCATAGCATATGCTTCTAAAAAGGAAAGTGAGGATATGAGTAGGATAAAGGAACTGGGAACTAAAATTAAGATATATGAAGGGAATTGTCACACAATTTTTCAAACCAGCAATATCAAAATATTTGTAAAATTAAATTTGAACTTTAGATTTGAACTTACAATAAAAAAGTAGAATATGCTCTGTTCAGACAGGGGACAACTTTTTATGAGGAAGGGGAAAAAGCAGGTAAGTTACTGGCCGAACAGTTAAAACAGCGGAATACCTGTAATTTAATACCAGCAATATCAAATGAAAATATAACAGTGACTGACACTTAAAAAATTAATGAGGTATGACAAAAAATATTATCAAGCACTTTATATCCCTGATACATTCCCCAACCCTAAAACACTAAAATATTTTTTTTACCAATATTGACTTGCTCAAACTGTCCCCTAATCAGGCAAGGTTGTTAGACGGCCCCTTGACAGAAACAGAAATACATAAATCTATATTACACAAGAAGAATGGAAAATCTCTGGGCTTAGATGGGTTTTGTGTAGAATTTTATAAACAGTTCACAGATATCTTAGCCCCATTTTTAGAAGAAGTATACAATGAAGCATTCTTATCATTCTTATTTAAATCTTTGCCACCAACCTTTGATGAGGCCTCGATAACACTCATCCTAAAAACGGATAGGGATCAAACTCAACCCTCTAATTATCGGCCTATAAGTTTACTTAAAGAGAGACGAGAAAGTTATGAAAGGGCTAACTCATTCAGATCAAGTAGGGTTTTTTAAAAATAGATCATCGACAGATAACATGAGAAGACTGTTGCATCTAATAAGTCTGAACAGAGAGAAAACAGCCCAATTGTTGCCTTCCCCCTTGACGTAGAGAAGGCCTTTGACCGTGTGCAGTGGAATTTTTGTTTACAGCGTTGTCAAATTTTGGATTTTCATCTTCATTTATTACATGGATAAAAATATTGTATAAAAACCCTAAGGCATCTGTAATAACTAAAGGTGTTATATTACCCTTCTTTAGCCTTGCAAGAGCCATGACACAGGGCTGCCCTCTCTCACCCTTGTTTTTTTAACATCTCATTAGAACCACTGGTTGTCATCATAAGAGACAACAAAGATATAAGGGGTATAGAAAGAGGTGGAAAGGAACATAAACTGCTGCTTTACGCGGACGACATACTGGTCCTTATGAAAGATCCCAGTCACTCAGCACCTTACCTGAGGATACAATACAAACCAATTCTAATGTATCAGGATACAAAATCAACGAGGCAAAATCCAAAGTAATGCCAATATGTGGGATTAATAGTGAAGAGGCAATGACATTTGGCTTCAAGTGGAAATCAAAGGGAATTAATTATCTAGGTAATAAAATATGCAGAGAGGTGGAAGAAATGCCAAAATTAAACTTAAACTCAGTTTTGCAAAACCTAAAAATTAATTTGGACGAGTGGAATAGAATAAGGCTAACATTATGGGGACGAGTGAATGTAATTAAAATGGTGATCTTGCCCCAGTTTACCTACCCCCTTATGATGCTACCAGTTAGAGTGTCTCCTATCATTTTTAAACATTATGACTCACTGGTCAAGGAGTTTCTCTGGGAAGGGAAAAGGCCCAGGATCAAGCTGACTACCCAGGGAAAAGGACGGTTTAGGATTACCTGACTCCAGACTGTGACATATCGCCTTTGAAATGACGAAACACACCATACACTGGACTGGACAACAAAATTTAGACTGGGCAGTTATAGAAGAATCCTTGGCCTTCCCATTTACACCCGCAGAGCTCCTTTTTCAATGCTCATGTAAGACTACTAACCCAATTATGCCACATTCTAGAGACGTTTAGATCAAGATGCACAAAATGTTTAAATTGTCTCACTGTATGGAATAAAAATATTGGATAATTTGTGTGAGGGTGGAATGTTAATGTCATTTAATGCTGTATTAAGAAAATATAACCAAAAGGGAAGTGAACATTTCTGGAAATAGCTTCAAAATAGGAATTGTATTACATCACTACACCAGAAAGCTGAGGACAACCCTATTTTGGAGTATCTGATTTTACCACCTTACCATCACAAAGCTTCAATATTTTACAGAAGAATGAACTTTACACTTAGTAATGATCTCAGAAGTTTGAAGATTTTATGGGAAAAGGACATTGGGGTTGTCTTTTGAAAAACGAGGAAAGGGCAGAAATAATTTCACCATGTGGAAAAGTTGTAAGGGAATGTAAATGCAAATTCACACATCATAAGATCATACAAAGATACTATTGGACCCCTGTGACACTAAACAGACAAGGCCTTATGAACAACAGACTGTGTTGGAAATGTCAAAATGATAACGATTTTTTTTATACATTTTTTGTGGAAATGCCCAGTTATCAAACCCTTCTGGGTGGTTGTTATACAATGTTAAGTGATTGGTTAGAAAGAACTATGCCATTCTGCCCAAGGCTGTGTTTACTGGGCAGTAAAGGACAGATAAGTGACCTATCAAAAGATAAATTCTCAGTTATTATCGTCGGGGTCTCAGTGACAGCTAGGACTATCCTTAAACATTGGAAAAACCCCAGAGCCCCACAGTTTAAAGAAAGGGTAAATCTGATGAAAAAGACTGCTTCATATGAATGTGTGCTTTATAAGGTAAACAACAGGGATGGTTCTACAGCATCAATTTGGGAATCATTCTGGTCCTATATTACTGTCAATCAACAAGATGACAGCTGAGTTACTTAGTATGATATTTAGTTGTACTTAAGATAATAATGGATTAATGTATTCATGCATTTAATCTGTATTTCTATACTATTTCAGATACTTATCTGAGCTAGTTATTTATTATTACTATTTTTCATTCATGAACTTATTTATTAACCTTTCCCTACCAGTAAACACTTCCACACCTTCATGTAATTTCATGTAACTTCATATAATATCATGTAATATTATTGACCCTGCTCAATATAATTATGAAGCATTATATTTACTATCATGCATCAAATAAAAACTCGAGTTACTAAAAAAATGTGGAAAACTGCCCTGTTGTCCACGGTTAACAAAAACTTGAAAATCTCACTGTATCTGGATTTGACTACCACCAATATGTCATTGATATGTCTTTGCACCATGACCAAAACTTCCTGAAAATGTTATCCAAACCTTTTCAGAAAATGTGGAAAACTTCACAATGATAAGAAATCCTTTTAGAAAGTCCTGGATTTGCATCTGTCTTCAGATCACCAACAAAATCGGATCAATTTTTTCAGAAATGCACAGAGATCAGTGTAAAAACTGTCTGATATCCACTGCGGTGATGACAAGAGAGCAGCTGCACTTTCTGTGAGTTTCAGTTTAGTTGGTTTCTCTGTGTAAGAAATCCATTAAATATTAATAATTAAGAATTATGATGTCTTATCAAACTGCCCTTTGTCATGATTTTATTTTGTAATCTTTGATGGTTTAAATTTGGTTTAAATTTAGTGTAAATTAAGTTGTGTGTTTTTATTTTTAAGAAGAAAATAGGAAAATTATGGTTGTAACACTTGCTTCATCATAGACAAAAAAAATTCAGAAGGAAACTGAAAGCTTCTAAGAAGAGCAGAAAGGGATAAAATACTTTAAATCACAGTGTGCAAGTACTTTTGACCTATCCACTAAGTAGTTTGCCTTTCTTTAAACTGAAATGAGATGCTTTTTAGGGGTAGAATTGTCTTGCTTTCCTGTGTGGGAGCAAGAGACCTCTGCAGTAAGTTCATCAGCTGCTGCCTGCTACAGTTGCTAACAGTTTGGGGAGGAAGTTTTATATTATGCACTCCTGTCATATCAAAACTTACCACATGCGTATACAAAGCAAACTTTGGTCTTGTCAGGCAGGACTTTAAAGGTCGAGTTTACAACATACAAGACCCCTTTCTTTATCCATTCTGAGTGCCATTCACTACTTTACTGGTGCGTCACTGATTTCTAAGGGAAAGGGCCAAGAGCCAAAAAAGAAATAGATGTCGCTCGCATTGTTTTTATGTACTTTTGAACAGTCTCTTTTGTTATTTATGGAGTTAATTTTGGTTCTTTATTATGCAATCAAAAAGAATAGATTTGAAAACCAAAAAACTATGAAAAACAAATATGATTTCAAACACACACACAAAAAAAATGCAGGTGAACGAATTAACTCTAGGTCAAGGGTATTTAATTAAAAGTCACTGAGGCCCAGTTAATAAAATTTCCTCCAAGAAAAGTTCTGAACCATAGTCCAGTTTGTGTCTTATAGCCTTCCTCCATGTCCACAGTTTCATGGTTTCAACAATATCTGTCAATTTTAATACAGGATATGTTTTACAAAATGCAGAACTAGTTTCTTTACCATTAATAGGAGGATAAGGAGATCGAGCCTTCTCTGCTGTGGCTCCCAAAATGTGGAACACACTGCCTGTAAATGTGCGGACAGCAAATAGCCTCTCTATGTTTGAAACACAGCTAAAAATGTACTTGTTCACCTTGGCCTTTGGGGGAGTATAGCCACTTTTATTTGGGACTTTTATTGGTTTTACTGGGCAGTATGCATTATTTGTTTTATTAGTTGTATTGGTTTTTATTGTCTTATTGTTTTTATCATGTCAGCCTTTTCTACTGTAAGGCACTTTGGTAGGCCAGTGGCTGATTAAATATGCTATATAAATAAAGCTGACATTGACATTAAAAATATTCCTATGCATATTAATTTAAGGCCTTTTATTTCAGATTAAAAAAAGAAAAAACAAAAAAAAAATAAAATAAAAAATTGAAAACAGAGCCAAATAACCCTTGTTTTCTCTTAAATTAAGGAAGTCCCAGCCAAGAATTGAAGGTCTACATATCAAGTAAAAAAGTCAACATCTTCAGAAAACAATACAATTGTATCTTGATGGGGTGCTGGTTTGGCGGAGTGGTGAGCAACCATGCACGTCCCATATACATACTTCTGCCAGTCCTGGTTCGAATCCCGCCTGTGACCAGTTTGCAGAGTGTCTTCCCCTACTCTCTCACCCCCTTTCACAAGCCTATCCACTGTCTCTCTCCTGTCAATAAAGGCACAAAATGCCCCAAAAATACATTTAAAAAGACAACTGTATCTCGATAAATCTACAGGTTTTGTTTACAAACCAAAATATTGTTCTAATGAACCACAGATTCGTTTGTGTCTCTGAAAGTTTTGCTTGCGTTTCTATATGATTCTTAAGGGAGCGGCCTCCTCTGAAAACTGTAAGAAGCCTCCTGATTGGTCAGTGTTACTCAGAGAAAGGATGACAACTTCCGCCTCCAAAATGTGCCGGCAATATTGAAGACATGGAGAAAGTAAACTGAAGGAGACAAACATTGATAAACAGGGATGTTTTGCCTAACTTTTCTGTCTTTTTGATGCTTTTAAGGTTCCACTTGTAGTCTTACTCTTGTACTTTTTTCCTAACCAGTAGAGACAGTGTTACCAGACATTAACACTCATGATTTAGACCTACCAGCTTAGCGTTATGTGCTCATCCTGGCTTCAGTAATAGTTTGCTTAATTTCACAGATTTTGACTTATTCATGGAAAAACAAAACTTTAATTAGATATACTATCAGACCAAAACATCATGTGTGTGTGTGTGTGTGTGTATGGATTGTTGAGTCATTCATCCTATAAATTAAGGTTGGATAATCTACAGATATTCACTCCTGTTCCTCTGGTTACAGACATGACTTCACTGAGGTTTGTCCAGCGTTAGCAGCTGGGGATCGGTTAGATCAACTCCCAGACACTCATGTTAAATTGCTGGAAACTGATGAAGGGATTGCCGCTAAGTTACCTAATATAATATATGAATATAAATGATTGAGGTTTTTCCCAAAGTTTCCATCTCATGCGATCCAGTGACTCCAAACCAGTGTTCCATTGTACTACTAAACTGAACAAATAAAATATGCCACTAAATATAGATATTTAGTGCTTTATCTATTTCTTAGTGTTTTAGTGCTTTATATACTTTTATGAATATTAATAAAATCTTTTTAATAACTTCTAGGTCATGTGTCCCATTGACTCTGATACATATATATATATATATATATATATATATATATATATATATATATATATATATATATATATGGCCAAAATTTTACTGGGACATTTCCTGACACATTTGTTGAAGACAATAAGACAGAAAAGACCTGTTTGCATGTTATGCTGCGTTTACACCGCAAGCGACCCAGCTACCAAAATCGCGTTGCCCACTGACGTAGCGTCGCGCGTCCATAAATACCTCATTTTGGTAACCGTTGCCGTCGGCCGTCGCTCGGTGATGTCACGGCCGCTCGAGTTTCACCAAAATCATTTCATATATCATATAATAGGATGTATAAGCGGACATTATTCCAGCTGTATCCTTTTCACTCACTTATCAACCACAAAACACTGCAGCTGATGCCCTGCAGCAGCATTATCTGCGAGTTTACCGCGGTCCGTCTAGGCGGAACTAATGTCTTCACTGACATTGGTTCCACCTAGACGGAACTCATCCGCCCTGTAGACTGGCTGAATAGCTGTCTGTCTCGGGTACGGTCACACGTACACACACCTCTGATTGGCTGTTGCCGCACAGCCACACACGACATCGCCTGAATAGATCAACTTTTTTAACTTTAACATTGCGCAACGAGTGAAATGATCGTCTTGTACGCGGCTGCTGCATCGCGGGAGGGTTTGCCCCGCCCCATTGCGGCTGTACATTGACTATGAATGGAGAGTGATCGCTGAGGTAGTACAAGTAGCGTCCGGTGTGAACGCACCTTTATAGTCATTGTTTTCAGAGAGTTTACAACTATTAGTCTTAAGATGTAAGAGCTTGCATTGATGCAAATGTAAAAGCAATTCCAAATGAATTACTGCAAATTAGGTGCAGCAACAGTTTTGAATACAGTTTTGTATTGGTCATTTATATGACTGTTTATGTAGTTATCTTATTTTGTTTTTGCATACACAGTATAAATGTTGCATATGCATTGAGTTATTATTTGCAAACTGTGTGGTTATTTAAACAGTTTGATTTTGATTGTTGCATATATTATTTATTACTATTATTATTTATTCAGCTGGCCCTGCCACGGAGACTAGACAAATGATTTTCCATGATTAAAATCTGTCATAATAACAGCTACCTCAGTAACCCTTCTGACTTATGCCACTTTCTGGTACCAGTAACAGTGATAAATACAGAGCCTGTCATTTCTGCAACCTAAAGTTGGTGTGGGTAATCTGATTAAGATACACTTTTTGTAATACTGGTTAAAATGATCCTAATGACCCAATGGCAATCAGTTCATAATATGTTCTTAAAATAGAGTGATAAATATCCGCTATCTACAGCAGGAGTAAAAAAGGGCAAACACAAACCAATCACGTCTTTGAAACCCACATATTAACCCAATCAAATCCCGTCACTGTTCTGCCTGCCTCCTGCACATACATTTTGCTGGTGTGCACAGACTCTGATTCAGTGCGTGTAGCCGAGCTGAGAGGGATCCAAATCCGCTAGAGAATGCTTACCTGCCAAGTTTTGGCTTTGAAAATAAGGGAAGCCCGCTACGAGCCATCCCACAATACCAACCAAGCTCCAGTATCCCTCACATTTTAAGACAGGTGTACAAGGAATCTAAAATCAACACTTGTTTCTCGTGGTTTG
>JAZDUH010000049.1:12390000-12395000 GCA_036419115.1 Scarus forsteni | reverse complement strand
CAGAATTGACCTCTGGTTTATCTCACCTTCATGTCTACAATTTGTTTCAGAATCCAAACATGAGTTTGCACCACTTTCTGATCACAAACTAATTACAATTTGCTTAGTAGGCAGGAAACAAGAACAAATGAACTTACGTGGATTCTGGAAGTTAAACAATGAATTATTAAATGATGATACATTTAGTAATACAGTTAAAAAAAACAGCAGAACAGATATTTGGGGATACTGAAATGAATCATACACAGAAATGGGAATTCTTTAAATTTAAGGTAAGACAAATAGCTATAAGACGGAGTAAGGAAATTAAAAAAAGCAATGCTGCTAAAGAGATCAGTATCATGAATGAACTAAACACATTAATGAAAAAAGATAATTTATCAGATGAGGAAGGAAATGAATTGAAAAGACTAAGAGAGGAAATAGATAATATGTATATTAATATAGCCAAAGGGGCTTTCATACGATCAAGAGCAAAATGGCTTGAGCTCGGTGAAAGTAACTCCAGCTATTTCTTTGCCCTAGAAAAACGAAACCAAAAAAGAAACAATATATCTTCACTTAAGATTAAGGAAAACATAATTACTAATCACTTGGAAATTTCCAATTATGTTGGTTTATTTTACGAGAAACTATACAGATCAGATTCCAACAATAATGAGTGTGACAGATTCATTGAGTCTATAAAAAATGTTACTCCTACCATCTCAGAACACTTTAAATCAAATTGTGAGAGACCAATCACAAAGCCTGAAATCTCAGAAGCAATCCAGTCAATGAAGAAAGGCAAATCTCCAGGCAATGATGGACTTTCGGTAGAATTTTATTTACACTTTTGGGATATCATCGTAGATCCTTTATTTGCTTTATTTATGGAATGCATTGACAGAAAAGAAATGTCTCCAAGCATGAAGCAGGGTGTTATATCTCTTATTCCTAAACCCGAAAAAGATCACCTGTTAATTGAAAATTGGAGACCTATCACTCTCTTAAATATAGATTACAAAATTATCTCACTAATCTATGCTAGAAGATTAAAAAAAGATCTTGAAGAGATTATAGGTGAAACACAAACTGGTTTTATGTCTAACCGTCATATCAGTTCTAACATAAGGCTGATTCTTGATTTATTAGACTACTCTGATAATATTGATACTGATTCTCTTATAGTTTTTCTGGACTTCTATAAAGCTTTCGATACAGTGGAACATTTTTTTTTATTTAAAGCACTCAAAACTTTTGGTTTTGGACAAAATTTTGTATCGATTATAGAAATGCTGTATAAAGATATTAACAGTAGCGTTATACTATATCCAAACACGACTAAAAGATTCCCAGTCTTAAGATCTGTTCGTCAGGGTTGTCCGATTTCACCTTTTTTGTTTTTAATTGTTGTTGAATTACTGTCTTTACAGATTCTAAATAATCCGATTATTAAAGGTTTATCCATCTTTGGAAAAGAAATCAAACTAACCCAACTAGCTGATGATACAGTATTATTCTTAAAAGACAAACATGAGATTGAAAATGCAATTTCATCAATAGAGGAATTCTCAGTTGCTTCTGGACTAAAACTTAATAAAGCTAAATGTGAAATTTTATGTTTATACCAAACAAATGCTACAACCTTATTTGATATCCCTATTAAAGAATATGTAAAATATCTTGGTATTCATGTCTGTAAGAGTGTCAAAGAGCGTCAACGACTTAATTTCTCCCCTAAAATCAAAAAGACTAAAACTATAGTAAACTTATGGCTTCAAAGAGACCTATCAATTTTAGGAAGGATTCTTTTATCTAAAGCTGAAGGTGTTTCCAGATTTGTTTATCCAGCCCTTTGTCTTAACGTTTCTGATTCTACATGTAAGGATATTAATGATATGTTTGTTAACTTTGTATGGAAGAATAAGCACCATCATCTGAAAAAAAATCTGCTTTCTGGACCTAAAGTCAAAGGAGGTTTTGATTGCTGGATTTCATGGACTTGAATTTCACCTTTAAGGTTAAATGGCTTAAAGAATGTTTAAAAGCTCCTGATTCATTATGGTACTTCATCCCACATAACATCTTCAAAAATGTTGGAGGTCTTCAGTTCCTGTTGTCATGTAACTATAATATTTCAAGATTACCAGTTAAAATGTCAGCATTTTATCAACAAGCTATGTTGGCATGGAAAATGTGTTATTTACATAACTTTTCTCCACACAAATCAATCATATGGAATAATGAATATATCACCAAAGGAAAACAATCACTCTATTTACAAAATTGGATTGATAAAAATATAATTTACTTGAAAGATCTATTTAACTGCAATGGTCAGTTACTTACTTATAAAGATTTTATCACAGAAAAAGCATTCCCGATTAAATTTAAAGAATTTAGCTCTGTAATAAACTCCATCCCTAGCGGTATGTTAGAATTAATGAAAAGCTACAAAAAACAAAATATGCAACCTACAACTGTTGATACACTTTATATCAATGGTATTGATATTTTAAGTAAAAAATGCACTAATAAACATATCAGAGAATGTTTCTATAATACTAAGAAGATAACACCGCGAGGGAAATCCTTCTGGAATGCTATTTTTGATGATATTAACTGGCACAAAGCTTGGCTTTTTCCTTTTAAACTTTGTGTAACAAACAAGATCAGAGAATTACATCTAAAAATACTACATAACATATATCCATCCAACTCATATGTATCAAGATTTCATAACACTGACAACAAATGCACCTTTTGTAAAACTGAACCTGAAAGCATAACTCACCTATTTTATGATTGCTCATATAGTAACACATTTTGGAAAGAACTTGAAAACTACATTCTAAGAAAAACATCGCATGAAATCGAAGTTAACAAGAAGGATATTATTTTCTACTTTGAATTCAAAGAAAAAATCTATGCACTGTTGTTAATCTTTTTATTTTATTGGGGAAATTTCACATCCATAAACGTAAGTTTCAGAAAGCTTCTCCATTATTTAAATTGTTACTGATTGAAATTGAATATTATTTCAAGTCTCTTAAAATAATAACTAATAAGAAATATATGAAAATGGTTGATACTTATACAAAAGTATTTAGTAAATAAACTGTCATGAATAATTTGTATTTTGCACAATATTTACATGAAGTCTGCCTCAAAGAATATTTTTATTTTGTTATTTTATTTCTTTTCTTTATGCATTAATCCACTGCTTAGTCAATGATGATTTATATATTATCATACAGTTGTAAACCAATGTATTGATATCATCACTGTTCATGAACTGGAATGACTGACTGTTCGTGATGTTTGTATTCACAAACTTTCAATAAAAAAAAAAAAAAAAAAAAAAGGATGAGGCATGTCGTTGGCTGTCTGGACATATTTCAGCATTGATGAGGAGGACAAAACCAAAGCAAACTGCAAACTATGCAACGCCAAGCTGTCAAGAGGAGGAGCAAAAAGTTGCTCCTTTCAACACAAGCAATTTGATAAAACATCTGAAAAACCAACACTCAGCGGAGTTCGCGGAGTTTGCTAAAGCTAGCAGTGGCAAACAGCGCCAACCAACTTTACAGCAAACGCTGGCAAAGAGAAAAAATGTCAAGGGACAACCCGCGGGCAATAAATATCACCGAGGCTCTTACCCAGTACATTGCCCTGGATGACCAGCCTTTGTCCGTTGTGGATAATACAGGATTTCGCAATCTTGTCAGTCTGCTGGAGCCCAGGTATGAGATTCCCAGCCGCCGTCACACTACAGACACGGCGTTACCATAGCTGCATGACTCCGTGAAGAAACACATTAACGGCATGCTGAAGGACATTTCAGCTCTCGGTTTCACCACGGATATTTGGACAAGCAGCGTCAGCCCAATGTCTCTTATAAGTTTAACAGCGCATTGGGTTGATGAAGATTTTACTCCACAATCTGTCGTTCTACAGGCAAAACATTTCAGGGGCTCGCACACCAGTAAAGCCGTGGCGGGTGTGTTTAATGACATGTTACAAACATGGAGCATTCCGAAAAGTGCGGTTCATGTTGTGCTTCGAGATAGCGCCAAAAACATGATTAACCTTCAAATGATCCTTAAAAAAACTTACAAATTTGATCCTCGGGACCAAATTGGTCCCCTTCTTAAAAAGTGCTTTAAAAATAAAATGTGTTATGTTTTTCAATTTAAATGACTCAAACTTTTAGATATACTTGTGCCTGAAATTTTCGTATCAAGTTTTAATATTGTTATGGGGTTTTTAACCCTTAAATTGCCAGTATGTTTACCGAAAACCACTGTTTTTTATCCCTAAAAAAAAACAAAAAAACATCAATAATTTCCAAAATAAACATTTCAATGACAATTAGGTCATAATTTCTACTAGGCCCTGGGGTGGGTCAATGATTGGCAGAAACAATGATTTTGATGCATTGATTATTTTTTTGCAGAGTCAGATAGAAACAAAAACGTACAAATTTGATCCTCAGGACCAAATTGGTCCCCTTCCTAAAAAGTGCTATAAAAATAAAATTTATATATATATTTTTTCAATTTAAATGACTCAAACTTTTGGATATACTTGTGCCTGAAATATTCGTATCAAGTTTTAATAATGGTATGGGTTTTTAACCCTTTAAATGCCAGTATGTTTACCGAAAACCACTGTTTTTTATCCCTAAAAAAATCAAGAAACATCAATAATTTCAAAATTATACATTTCAATGACAATTGGGTCATAATTTCTATCAGGTCCTAGGATGGGTCAATGATTGGCAGAAACAATGATTTCGATGCACTGAATATTTTTCTGCAGAGTCAGATTGAAACAAAAACTCACTAATTTGACCTAATTGGTCCTCTTTTCATAAAGCTTTATAAAAGTATTATTTATTTATAATTTTTCCACTTTTTATGAGTCTGCTTTTTAAAACTACTTGAGCCTGAAATATTTATATGAAGTTTTAACAATATTATGGGATTTTTAACCCTTAAAATGCCATTATGTTAAGT
>JAZDUH010000049.1:12382500-12385000 GCA_036419115.1 Scarus forsteni | reverse complement strand
ATAAAAAAGATGGACAGAACTTTCCCTTGGTGCAACAGACTCAGGTTTACAGGTTATTCTAAAGCTTTACTTGATGGATACATTTCTTTAATAGCTGTACATGAAAAATAGTGCTTGGCAAACCACTCCAAACAACACTTTAGAGGCATAGTCACAGTCAGTAAGTTTGCCTTTTCATACCATTTGTAATTACTGAGATTATACTGTTTTAAAAGCAATTATTCAAAGCTGAACAATCTCTTACCGTACGAGGGCCGGCTGAGATGAGGTTCCCTTTTTTCAGCAATTCTGACAGGAGAGGTGATGGTGGTGGTGTGGTCTTCTGGGCTATAAGCCTTTTTTGTAATGAATCATCTACTAGAGCAGCCAAGCTTCCATCTTTGGCACCTTGACCAAGAGCATCTGACTGAAACACTCCAACCCCCTGGGCCTGGCAAAGACAGCATGGAATGAGAACATATGTGCAGGCCTAATGTTCTGTTAACAAGTCATATTTAAAAATGAGGTTACAGGCACAGGTCCATAGGCAAGACATTGTTGAATTATTGGTAGGCAGTTGTTAAATCTAATCTTAAAATAAAGAAGATTATGCACAAAAGCTTCTACCAAGACTGACCCATAACCATGAAAGTGAAGCTGTCAATTATTATTATTATTTATGTCTTAATAAAAGATAACTAGGTACTCATGTACTGGCAGGATTTTTTTAATACAGGATGAGTACTTTAAGTATTTGCAGTATTTTTTGCCTTTAATAAACTGCACAAGACAAACGCTGTTTTAAAGGATTGTTTCCTTACAACTATGTTGGTTGTGATGTCCTCAGAAGTAACACCTCCTGTATCCATTGGCGGCGTGGGAACTGAAGAGTCACTCTGAGAGTCCATGGTGGGGGGGCTTGCGCCCAGAGGAGAACGTACAGTAACACTTGGCAAGCGCTTTGGGGTGTTTTTCACTGCCTGACGTACTATGATGGACAGAGGAGGACAAAGAGAGAGAGAGCCTTTCTTAGAAATATAACTTAAGGACAACACTAAAACCAGGAAGAGGGATCATGCAAAAAATGACCACACTAACCCAAATAACAATCATAAAAAAATATTTCATTGAACCCACTATAGAGAGGAAACATCTCCTGAAAAATGATTTGTTTTTTAATCAAAATAAATTAGAATATCCTGCTGTTTTACACTTAAATTAAAAATGAAAAAAATGAAATCTCAACTGTCAAAACTTGCACTGGCTGGAGTGGTGGCAGACAAAACCTACTTTGGTATGCTGTTTCTGTGGCTCGTCGCCTTTGCTCTGCTTCCTCTTCATGCTGCTTCTTCTGTCTGAGATTTAAAATTTACACAAGTTAGTCAATTTTCCCAAATTACAGAACTGCTGCCAATTTATAATCGCTGACTTTTTCTTACAGAATTAAGTCTTATATTGTGCACTTCTTTCTTTGTGTTTGTTTCTTGTCTAATAATAAATACACATTCAAATAATTAAAAAACAATTTATACAAATAGGACAATCCATGAGCTGTCGTGAATGTAATTTATCTGATCAGGACGGCCAGAGGTTTAAACCAGACTATCATGGGGTAAAATCATAATCTGCCGACCCATTTTAATTTAGTCTTACAGTGTGACTTCTGTCCACAGTTCTTTTAGCTGTGAGTCCATGTGACCCGTCTGTATCAAATCCATATCCTTCTTCAATTTCCTGCCAGGAAAGAGGACACAGAAGCTCAATAATCATGTCATACAGTTCTGATAGTTTGTACTAAAAAAAGTATATGAACAGATACCTGTACTGCTCTTGAGTGTCTCGCAATAGCTTTTTCAGTTCCTCTATCCTCTCAGTGGTTAGCCTACGAACAATGACATCCTCAATGGTCTCAACCACCTCACCTTTCTCTCCTCGCTTACGTCTGAAGGGTAAAAAAATTAGGGTCATGGGACATGGGACATGGGACAAATATATATATATATATATATATATATATATATATATATATATATATATATATATATATAGATATAGATATAGATAGATATATAGATAGTGTTTCACCTTATATACTCATATTCATCTATACATATATGCATATGTGTATATATGTGAATATATGTGTGTATACATATATATACATATATCTCTCTCTATATATATACACATATGTGTGTGTGTGTATATATATACATATATGCATATACACATATACATACACACACATATATATACATATTTATACATATATACATACATATTTATACATACATATACATATATATATATATATATATATATATAAACATACATATATATATACACATACATACATATATACACAAACATACCTATATATAGATATAGATATATACACATACCTATATATATATAAACATACATATATATATACACATACATACATATATACACAAACATACCTATATATAGATATAGATATATACACATACCTATATATATATAAACATACATATATATA